>CAUYLZ010053927.1:0-11290 GCA_963573645.1 Pithecia hirsuta | reverse complement strand
TTTTTTTTTTGCATAACTCCACCCCCCCCTGGGCAAAACTAACCAAAAAAAAAAAAAAAAAAAAAAAAAAAAAAAAAAAAAAAAAAACAAGCTAGGAAGTGGTTACAATGAAATTCAGGAAAGTGATTGCATGTGGGGAGCATTTGTGATTTGATGGGGAACACTGCGGGCTGGGTGGGTGCTTCTAGGGTCTTGGCAATATTCTATTTCTTGTCCTTGGTAGAGATTCTGTAGATTTTACTTTTTACTTATTTATTAAACTGAAATAATAAAAAATAAAAATTTATGTTTTATTAAGATTTTCTTATGTTGTATTTCACAATAAAAATGTTTTTTAATGTGTCTTTTGAAGTACCACTAACCTACTTACTTATATCAAGGCATGTTTCTAGAAACGATGTTATTTTTGGTGGCTAGGCAACACTTCTCCAACATTTCCTATCACTTTTCTGCAAGATGGGTGCCACATTTGAAAATTTTTATTGTGAAAACTAGCACTTCTTTTTCTACTGCTTTATTTGCCAATTCAATACATATTTATTCAACAACTTACAGTATTTCTCATGCTTGAGGGACTAAGATATGAAGACGAATTTAGGCGAGTTTCTGACTTCCGGATTTTATAATCCAGTCAAGTGGGCAGTAGTCGTCTCTCTATGGAAAACATATAATAAAAGTGCTTCAAAAATTGTGAAGAAAGGAGGGACTACATTTTGAGGGGAGGGAAATAGGTTTACGGAGATGGCATAAGAGACGGTGTTAGAAATGAATTTTGGAGAATTGGAAAGAGTATGACAAGATAAGTGGGGAGACAGGGCATTTTAGGTGGAAGAGATTTCATGGCAAGACTCTTTGAGTAGGAATCAAAAGACTTGTTCAAAAATAAGGAGTAATCAACTGGATGGGGGAGGGCTGCATGAAGATTAATAGAAAGAGGTAAAACTGGATGGTAACTTTGGGTCCAGAGCATAAAAGACGATCGCATTTAAAAGTTTGAACTTGATTCATTAGGCAATGGGGAATCCACTGAAAGTCTTTGAAAGGTCTTAGGAAGATGAACCTAACAGTTTGTGTGTAGGATGACAGAAGCAAGAAATAGACACCAGGTAATTACAGTAGTTCAGGACACAGGTGACAAAACAATAGGGATAAGAATAAAGGTACTATAAGTTAGCCACTGTGGAGACAAAATTTGTAGAGTTTTCAGTGTTTTGGATGCTTGGGAGTAGTAGGGTTAAACGGCAAGATGAGAGTTAGGAAGAAATAAAAGATCATAGGTTTGATAAGGCTGACTGGGAGAATGTTGATACTCTGCATAGAAATACACATATCAGGAAGAGTTACTGTTGTGTGTATAAGAGTGGGTGAAAATATAATGCATTTAATTTTAGAAATACTAGATTTGAAAACCGTGGAATAGACAGGAAGGATATCCAGCAAACATTTGGAAATAATATTTAAATATATATATTTATATATAAATTATAAATAATTTCAAAGAGTTAAGATCTATTTAACCCTTTGAAAATATTTATAATCGAATCCTTTCAAAAACCCTGTGATATTCCCATATTTAGTTAGGTTAAAAACTCCTGGGGTTTGAGCCAGACTTGAACGTATTAACAGATCTGCAAATGCCAAATCCATGGTGGTCTCCATTGTTTCTTGCGTGTTCCTATAAATGTCTGCTTGTAACTAGCGAGAGTTCTGAGCTGTTAGAGGTGAATTAGGTCAGTTACACACAAGTATTGGGAAGTGTTAGGGAACAGAAGGAAGAGGGCTAAGGAGAGATGACTGAGGAATCTCTCTTTAGGGGATGGGATGAGGAACAAAACCTACAGGGAAGAGTTAGATGGATGGAGGGCAACTAGGACACAGCAGCTTGGAAACCAAGGGAAGAAGAACATTCCAAGAGAAAAGGGCTTCTCAGCACTCCAAAGGCTGCCGAGAGGTTGGGGACTCTGAAGGCCGAAGAGTGTCCTGTTAGCTTGATGAAGAGGATGTCCATGAAGATCTTTGTAAAAGAGATTTCAATAGAGCAGAAGCAGCAGTTTTCAGGGTAAGAAGTGACTGCAGGAAGTATAACCTACTTCCAGGAGTTTCATGGAGAAGGAGAAAAGAAGACTAAGATGGCAGCTAGAAAGAGTAGCTAGGTAAAAAGTGGTAGGAAGGGGTGGGGTAGAGAATGGGTGAAGCCAGAGAGGAGGATGAATGAAGTAATGTCTAGTAGAGGCGTGACTGGGAGGGTGCTGTGCTGCAGTCTCAATGTCTGTGTCTTCCTAAAATTCATATGCGGAAACCTAATTTCCAAGGCGATGGTCTTAGGAGGTGGGGCCTTTGTAAAGCGGTTAGGGCATGAGGGCTCTGCTCTCAAGAATGGGATTAGTGCTTTTATAAAAGAGTCCAGGAAGCTCACTAGGCCCTTCTGCCACATGAGGACACAGAAAGTGCTGTCTACGAGGAACAGGCCCTCACCTACACCAAACTGCCAGTGCCTTGATCTTGGACTTCCCAGCCTCCAGAACTAAATGTCTGTTGTTTACAAGCCCCCCAGTTTATGGTACTTTTGTGATAACACCCCAAACAGACTAAGACATTCTACTTTCTCAGAAAAGTGAAAGAAATAGTGTGGCATGACTGACAGAGATGAACTCAAATGGCTACGCAGTGGGGCTGTAAACGTAAGCATCTGATTATAAATATAGTCTCTGTGGGTTTTTTCAAGAACATAACACCCAACTTCTGGAAAACATCTGTGAGGACTGTTCTCTTGCCTTCTCTTTTAACAGACAGAGGGTTAGCTACTTTTGAATAGTAGCTCAGATTCTTGTTGGATGATGAGTACACAGCTTGGCACTGACATACTAACATTGGAATCATGCTTTCAAAACACTAAAAATTCCTTGATAGTATTAGCTTTCTTTAAAAATATCACTGGAATTGTCAAATTTACCATTGCAGTATTATTTGAATGAAAACTATTAGGTCGAACCATATGAAATGGCCCATACTTGATCATTTTTGACATCAAAAAAACAGCAATTTCAAATAATGCTACCTTATACAAAACCTACCTCGGGAAGAGCCAACATGACAAGCAGCTTCTTTCTCTTTATACATTCAAAAACCCTATACGCTTGGAGGCTGAGATAGTTTCCATCCATACTAAGTGGAATCTTTTTTATTTTTCATGAATGCAATCTCAATAACACAGACAGCCCTTCCCCCAAACCCTCCCATATTAACGGCCCTTATTTGTAGGGCAGCTAGTTACGGTTGGGGAAATAGATCAAGCAGACAAAGCTAACTGCTAAGTCCAAGAACTTATTTATCCAGGACATTAACCTCATATAGCACCATTTTCTATCAGGATTGTTCAGTCCTTATATTTATTGAAAAAAAAATTGGGACAAAGTATACATTTGCTAAACAATGTAATTGATTAATTGATCATTATTTTAATAATTTCTTTCATTTCCCCACTATATTTGTAAGGACAAATAGCAGACTTCCAAAGCTTTTTCAAGTAGCTTCCTGGTTTATGTATTCTTCACATAAAAACTGCGCTTCTACACAAAATTAGTGCTTTGGATGAGTCAGAATTTAGAAGATGTAAATCTATAACCCAGTTTAGGTAATTGTTTAAATGGGTTAAGGAAAAGCTTTCAGCTTCCCCTTTTTGAGCCTTGATTGCTACTTTCCTTCCCCCAGGCCTTCTAGCCTGCTTACGAAAAAAAGAGAATTTGCAATTCTATGAATTACTGCACAGTGTAAACCCAGTTTCCTCCTATATATGTGGCGAACATACAGTTCAAATCCACAAAGCACATACACTTGAGAGTCACACTCAGACAACTTAACCGAACAACAGAAACACACCAGTCCCCAAGGATACCACCAATGCAGCTGTTCATCAACACCTGCCAAGCCAGTCTGGCAGGCATCCATCGCGCAGCAAGTGGTCCTAGCAACTTCTCCTGCAGGCCCCAGGTCTGACGCCTACCTCACGCTATCATATGTCCCTAGAGACACGAGCGCAATTCAACTCAACTGATGTTTATTAAGCAACCTCTTTGCGCTGAATGCCGAATTCTTTTCTTTTAATTCTTTAGCCATAGTCCCAGTCACACCAAGTACAGCTTGGTTTAGATCCCCAATCTTCCCAGACATTCGGGTCTCTGCAGTAACTCCATCCAGTCTCTCTAGCCGAGGCTGAAGTGCAGTGGCTCAATTTCAGTTCACTGCAACCTCCACCTCCCAAGTTCAAGCGATTCTCCTGCCTCAGCCTCCCAAGTAGATAGGGCCACAGGTGTGTGCCACCATGCCCAGCTATAAAGCAAGAGTTCTTAACCTGGGTCCACATGTAGGATTAGGGGGTCCATAAACTAGGGTGAAAATAATCCTATATCTTTATTTTCATTTCTACCTTTAATGGAAATTTAGTATTTCTTCAGTTATGAATGTAGACAATAAACCACAGATATTTTCATATCACAGCTACTGAAGACATATTGAAATGTTATTTATACTCATCATTACTTTGAAATTTGGTGGTTAATAGGTCTACCTCTAGATCTGGTTATGTAATGCATAAATAAGAAGCAAACTACTACATTACAATTTATTTAAAATATTTTGATACCTGTATTTCAGTATGATCGATTTCCTCTATCATCCTGTGCATTTTATTTTATGCATTTAAAACATTACTCTGAGATGTGGTCTATTTGGTTTACCAGATGTTAATGGAAACTGTACCACAAAAAGTACCTGCTATCTGGTTTGAAACTATTCCATTACCTGCTCAACTCATCTGATTCTCCCTTCTACCTCCAAATTTCCTCTTCTTCCGTCCTATTCTAACATAGATAAATGCCTCTAGATCAGGCAAGTCCCTCTGCATGGCCCTCAGCAAAGCCAAGAGAATCTTTCTGCATTTCTAGGTCTCTCGGTAGTCAATTTCCACTTCCACTCACAGGTGAAACCCAGAATCTTCTTTTAGCTTAGTCTAAACTACTAAGTACTTTCATAACCTTTCTTTCCATCCAGTCATATCTGCAAGGCATATTTATCCCGTCAAACCTTAATATCAGGCAAACCTTGAGGCCTCCTTTCAGTTTGGGGCACAAAGCTTTTTTACTGTCTCTTGGGATGATCAGCCCAGGAAGATGAGTAAAGCCAGGGCCAAGCAAAACTGGCAGATCTGGCAACACACACAAATGTAAAAAACATTGGGATTATGTGCACGGGACTCAACCAAGCATTGCGCCTCCCTGGAACTCAAGGAGGTCTCGGCAAGCCAAAAACTGTCATCAGTAAGTCAAAATGTATCTCTAATATCAGAAATATATGGCATAGTTATTTCTGTAGTGACTAAATTGTCCTGTTCCATCACCCTGCACCCTGAGTTGTCTACCTCCTGTGACAATGGAAACATAAAGGATTATAAAACTTACTCAGAAAGAGGAAGAAAGATGCCACATAGGAGATGCCTGCCATTTGGGCCAGCACAGTCCTTTCCTGTCCCGGCAGTGTCACTAACCTTCAGAGGTTGAGTGACAAATGCTGTGCTCTCACTGCAAAGTAAAGAGGAAGCAATAGTGTGGTTTCCAGCCCGCTGAGAAACAGAGATGGTTTGCAAAAAGCAAAACTGGTTACATTATGTAGCTCTTTGCTAATCACTCAAATTTGAGAGTAAAAAAGTTATCTTCATGGTTAAGTCAACAGATATAGATAAAACTAAGAAAAGATGGGCTTCATCCTGGCTCAGTATGTGTCATTTGGTAATGATGAGAGAATTTAAGTAAACTAAATGAATAAAAAAAGCAACCAGAAATGTTCTCTTCGGGGCCCTACTTCTCCTCTCTTCTTGTGAAAGGAAATGACTGAGAAACGGGAGAAGGCCCCTGGAAAACATGAACGTGGGGCAACACGAGGTGGCAGTGAAGGTTATAGGCTCTGGAGTCAGGTTGCTTGGGTTTGCATGAAGATTCTAGTTTTAGTAGCTATGTCATCTTAGAAAACTTAATTAACCTTTCTAACCCTCATTGCTAAAATGAGGATACTAATAGTATGTGCCCCATAAGATTATTGTGAATGCCAAATGAGCTGACTTATTTAAAGCACTTAGAACAATATCTGATACATAGTAAGTGCTCAATTAGCTACCATCATCACCATTGTGAGACATTTAAGTAAATCTTCATCTGCCCTATGAAGCTACCTTTTCGAACATGTAACAGTGAGAGTTATGACAGTGAAAGGGATCTGAACTAACCAACTCCATCTTGCTTCAAACCTCCAAGCTGTCCTTGTTCATTCCTGGATGTAGGCCAAACTAACTTTGGGAGGAATTTAGCTTAGAGTTTAATTTTGAAACAAAGAGGATAACTGCCCTTTCTGGAAACAAATCCCCTTCTTGCCTGGGAGCAGACTTCCTTAGTAAGACTAACAAATTAGCCACAAGATTGGAAATCATGGTTTAGGAGTCACGCAGCCAGAAGCCACACAATTCCAACCTCCCCAGTTGTTCCTAGGGATAACATCACTATCGTAAAACCTAAGTTGGTACTCAAGGAATTTTTCAGACCCTGCATTCTGATGCACCAGCCAGCACCACCCAGGCTGATAATCTGGCTCAGCCAGTTCTTTGATCCCACCCAGGAACAGAAGACTGCAAAAAGAACCCCTTTCCATCCCCTGTGATTTCATCTCCAAACTGACCAACCAGCACTCCCCACTCCCTGGCCTGCCATATTATCCTCAGTAACTCCAGACTCTGAATTTTCGGGGAGACTGATTTGAGTAATAAAATTCTGGTTTCCCAGTTAGCTGGTTCTGTGTGAATTACACTCTTTCTTGTCGCAATTCTCCTGTCTTGATAAATCAATTCTATCAGGGCAGCAGGCAAGGAGAACCCACTGGGCAGTTACAATAATGGGCAGTTATACCGATGTGAACCCAGGTACCAAGGGTGGCAGAGGAGTGCCTAAATGGAACAGTTGGCCCTGAACCTAGGCTAATTTAATACTACACTAGTGTTAGACTTCTCAGGAAGCTTCCACTTAAATCAGATAATCACAATGTGACGTGTCAACAATCAGTGGGGCACCTATGGGAGTGGTGAAAATTTGTAGGCAGGAGGGAAGGTCAGGATGGATTGGGCTGGGCCAGGTGAGTCAATGAGTCATCTAGAGAGGCAGGGGCCAAGGTACAGTTGGGGAGAAACCGTCTGGCATAAACGGCTGTGTAACACACAGGCTGTACATAAACAGCCTGTAACACATAGGCTGTACTACCTTTTGGAATAAAGTTTGAGGCTGTTATGAAAGAAGGATCTATACAGGTATGATGGGAAGATCTTCATGGGCTTTGCATGCAAAGCCTAAGAGCTTGGCTTTTATTAATACCTTGAAGAAGTGGGGAGCATTCAGATTTTTTTTCTTTCTTATTTTTGAGATCAACTTTCGCTCTCGTTGCCCAGGCTGGAGTGCAATGGCGCGATCTCTGCTTACTGCAACCTCCACCTCCTGGGTTCAAGTGATTCTCCTGCCTCAGCCTCCCAAGTAGCTGGGATTATAGGCATGTGCCATCATGCCTGGCTAATTTTGTATTTTTAATAGAGACGGGGTTTCCCCATGTTAGTCAGGCTGGTCTCGAACTCCCAACCTCAGGTGATCCACCCGCCTCAGCCTCCGAAAGTGCTGGGATTACAGGGGTGAGCCGTCGCACCTGGCCTTCTATTAAGATTTTTAGTAGGAGTACAGCCTGGTTGGATCTTCCTTTTGGTTGAATTCCTTATGTGTGCATTGCTAACAGGTTGAAAGGCGAAGGAGGGAGACAAGGCTAGAAGCAAAAAGGCCAGTTACAAGATTTTTGCAGTTGTCTCTATGAGCAATAAGGGCCTGACGTTGGGGATTTAAAATAAAGACAAAGGCGGGATAGACAAAATAATCAAATAGTTACTGAGTACTCCCTGTTCAGTAAGCACCTACCAGGCGCTGGATTTCCATACATAATTAAGACACAGCCTTTGATCTGAAGGACCTGCTGTTTGTGCCATGTGGCATGGTGGAGGTGAGCAGGTAAGAACTTGACTGCCACATGAGAGATATCAGAGAAGGAAGAGGGCATGCCTAATTTGGAGAGAATGAATGGGAGGTCAGTAAAATCTTTAGGAGAAAGGTGGCATTTTAAAGTAAAATTTATTTTCCTCATGAGAATTATAGTAGAATGGGGTAACATTCTACAAATTCAGGTCTGGAAGCATCTAACTTTATCTGTCTATCTATCTATCTATATCTATCTATGTATCTATCTATCTAATCTGTCTGTCTATCCATTCATCCCTCCATTCACTCATCCATTCTGGTTTTATTCATTAGCAATGATAGTTAACAATTAGCCCCCCAGAGATGATCAACCTACAAATATTAAAGTCTTAAGTGAAAGGCCTGGTACCTCCCTTTTCAAGGTACTATGAAAGGCTTGGGAGATAAGAGGTGGAAGAGGGCCCTAACCTCCAAGAACTTGGGATCTACTTTAATAAACAACTGAGATTAAAACAAACAAACAAACAAACAAACAAAAACCAGTAGCCATATATGGCAAACATGGGTCTGATATCCGATTTATTGCTCAGGCAAGAAATAACCCGAATTAATAGGCTGAAATGGCAGGGAATAGTGGCAGGAGGTCATTCAGAAAAGGCTGGTTTTAAAGTCAGTCCTTGGACATCTGGTATGATGCAAATAGGCAGGGGGAGAAGGAAGGACATTTCAGTGTGGATAAATACAATGTACAGAGGCAGAGGCAGAAGCAGGGATGTGCAGTTGTTTTTAGGGAACAATTAAAGGGCAGTCTGCCTAGGATGGAGATTTCAAACCAGCTCTCCAGGCTGCTACCTATAAAATCAGTGGGGCTCAAATTACAGGAATTTATTCACCATTTCAGTTGGAGAAGTTGGGGGTCAACCCCAGGCACCAACACTTTAAGCACATGTGGTGAATGGGTTAGTTACTATGTGCAACAATCACAAAATTTTGGCGGCTTGCAACAGTAAACATTTATTTCTGTTGACAAGGGTGGCTCTGTTCATGCGGCTGTGTTCTGCTGACAGGAGCTGGATGGTCTAGGATGGCCTTGGCTTGGATGACTTAGTTCTCTTCCACGTCTCTCACATTCTCTCTGGTGGGCTGGACTGGCACATTTTCATGGTAATGTCAGGGGTGCAAAAGAACTAGTGGAAACACAACAGCATTTTTTAAAGCTTCTGCTTACATCATGACCACCACGGGCCTAAGCAAGCCACATGACCAAGTCCAAAGGCAAGAGATGGGTTAGTATATATTCTGCCTCTTTATGGAGGGCAACTGCAAAGTGACAGAGCAAAGGGAGAGATTAACACAAACAAATGGAGGCCATCAATGCAATCAATCTGCCATGTGCATTGAAAAGAGAATTATTTTAGAAATAAGCATTGACCACAGAGACAATCATTGCCAATAATAGAGAATATCCTGTATGCATAAAATATATATAACCCAGCAAATGCTATGCAATTTCTCATCCCTGGCTGTTGCCAAAATATTTTTTCTCTTTCCATTTTAGTGGCTTCATTTCTGCCAGAATTTAACATTGACAGGGTGATGTTGCTTCTTTTCTGGAGGAAAAAAAGCAGCTTTCTGTTGTCAAGAAAAAAAAAGAAAGAAAAGAAAAAAATAGAACCAGCAAGAGAGACAGTTATTCTATTACCTTGGGAATCATTGCACTGCAATTGTATCATTTGAAAGGAATGTAAAAATGTAATTCCTGTGTCAGATGGACGGAGAGAGACAGTACTGGACAAAGAAACCAGGCATGTACTAAAGGAAAAAAAATTTTGTTCCAGTTCCCGGAAGATTAATAAAGAGTTCTTTTTCTCAGGTTGATATGCTCCAATATCAGTTCCATGCAACCATAGAAATTGCAGGTATTATGGCCTCTGATCATAAGCACTCAGGCCCAAGAAATATTTAAACAGGGATCTTTTACACATCAGGCTCTGTGCAAGGCACTTTACAGATACAGTTTTATAGAATACCTCAGGTCACTATGTGGTAGGTATTACCAATCCCATTTTACAGATGAGAAAACAGATTCAGAATATATCAACATCATATGGCTGGAAAATGGCTGGATTCTAAGGCCGCCTTCTCACTTTTGGTTCACAGCTCTTTCTAAGAAACCTAGCTAGCTACTCATGATTTACAGGAGGCAGAGTATAAGACAGTGAATGGCTGGAGGAGGGGGAAAAACCCTAAGGGGTCAGCAGGAGGCTGATCATTATTTCATCCCTTTCACCACTTGAGCTCTCTGAATTCAGGTCAAATTGATTCCTGCTTCACAGGGCCCGGACCTGCCCATGTCAGGGAGGCCCTGCCGTTGAGCCTCACCTCTGCCTGTGTATGACACCAAGCAGTCACGCTACAGGAAGGGACCGCGGTGATCTCAGTCAACTCCCTCATACAGCAAAGGAAGAAACGGAGGCCTTGCCTAGCCCAGTTGTGACTTGGTGCCTGTGACGGAGGATGAAGTCCAGGTCAGAACGCCCCGGCCTTCTTGCTCTTCTTTCCCACTGGCCTGGCTTCACCAGGAGCTGATGAATTAACCAAGGCTGAAGGGGTTTTCAAGGTGGGTGACAACTCTTCCTACCTGTGGGGAAGGCATGACCTCGAGGAGGCAAAAAGCATGGGGTGCAAAATAGGGCAAATGTAGCTTCCTGGCCAAAGAGGAGAAAGAGAAACAGATGGGATTCCCAGGCCATCTCCTGTTTTCTAAGTGAACACTTCCTTGGGAAGAGCTATTCTTTAAATTTCTTATGGAGGGTCCATTGACTACAAGCTCTGATTTAAAAAAAAAATGGGGGGGAGGGGATCAGAATAGGCCTCAAAAATAGGCAGAAAGGAGGGGAGAGGACAGAAAGCTCCCTTTACCTAGACCCTAGAGCCCTCCTACCCCCTTGGGGCCAGACACCCATCCACCGCTTACTCAGCCCATCAAGCTCAAGTGTCTCCTATCCTACTAAATAGCCACATTTTTACCCTAGTTCCAAATCACCTCCTTTCCCCTCCCATCTTCAAACTTCTGACCAATTCCTGGTGTTCTGCATTGTTTGATTTCCTAATTCTCACTGCCACTTTAGCCCACTGAAATCTGGGCATGGATCCATGCAGACTCCCTGGGTCACAACAGTGAACACTGCTCACTGGACCTGGTCCTTCTGTGGCATCAGGTGTGGCTGGCCATTGGC
>CAUYLZ010053926.1:0-28591 GCA_963573645.1 Pithecia hirsuta | reverse complement strand
TTATACAGATGTATTTATTAAATCTATCAAGTAACACATTCAATATTAAATGGCTAATAAACCACAAGGCAAGTATGAGACATAGATTTTTTTGGTCATGGTTAATATATATCTTCATAATTCAGTATAACTTGGTTGGCTGATTTTTTTTGTTTATTGTAGACCTTATATGTTTCCTAATCCAGCAGACGTGATAAAATGTAACCCTGAACTCACTAAATCATTGTTTCTTGTTTTCCTTTATAGACTTGGTAGCAGTCAACAATAAGAAATGAAAAATCATACATCTGTGAACCAGTTCATTCTTCTGCGATTAACAGATGACCCAAAGCTAAATGTTATGATTTTTATATTTCTATTTTTTACATATATACTGAGTATAACTGGAAACCTGACAATTATTACTCTCACTCTGATAGATGCACACCTCAAAACGCCCATGTACTTCTTCCTTAGGAATTTCTCTTTTCTAGAAATCTCATTCACAACAGTTTGTATTCCTAGGTTTCTGGTCAGCATTGTAACAGGGGATAGGACCATTTCTTATAATTCTTGCATGGCCCAGGTGTTTTTCTTTATACTCCTCGGTTCAACAGAATTTTTCCTTTTGACTGCTATGTCCTATGATCGTTATGTTGCTATCTGTAAGCCACTGCATTACACAATGATCATGAACAGCAGAGTCTGCATCCAGCTTGTAATTAGCTCTTGGCTAGCTGGATTTCTCATTATCTTTCCACCTGTGATTATGGGGCTTCAACTGGATTTCTGTGACTCCAACATTATTGACCACTTCACCTGTGATTCCTCTCCTATGCTACTGATCTCCTGCACGGACACAGCATTTCTAGAGTTCATGGGATTTTTCCTGGCAATATTCACTCTCATGGTAACTTTAACATTAGTGATTCTTTCCTATGTTTTCATCTTTAGGACAATTCTGAGAATTCCTTCTGCTGAACAAAGGAAAAAGGCCTTTTCCACTTGTTCTTCACACATGATTGTTGTCTCCATTTCTTATGGAAGTTGCATTTTCATGTATGTCAAACCTTCAGCCAAAGAAGGAGTGGTTTTGACCAAGGGTATAGCAGTGCTCAATACCTCTGTTGCTCCAGTGTTAAATCCTTTTATTTACTCCCTAAGGAATCAGCAGGTAAAACAGTCTTTTCAGAACTTGATCAAAAAAATGTTTTTCAAATAAATTTTAGTCACAAAGAAATTTATAGCCTGAACTTTAAATGGAAACTTATCTGTAATATAATACTAACATTTTTCTATATCTCCATCCAATACCATTAATATATTCAACTTATTTTTCCTTTAGGATTTGTTCTTCTATCCCATGTTGACCCCACTTGGCTTGATAACCCGTTTATATTTACATGCTCTGAACATTTTCTGAGCATGAGTGATTTAATGTCACATAAATAGGAATAACATTTAGCAACAATCCCAGAATTTAGTTTTAAACAATCATTGAAAGACTTTCCCTTTGATCACCCCAAAAAAAAGTTATCATCAAGCAATTCTGAAAAATTATTTATCCCAACACATTAGCACAAAGTATTAAAATAAGTTCTTCTGTGAGGTAAAGTCTCCTACCTCTAGTATATTTATATTTTGCCTTTTACCTCCTTTAGTTTTTGCATTATAAATGTTCACCTATGCTATTTGGTACATTGGCATTCTATATCTTCAATGTGAATTCCATTCTTTAATATTAAAAATATCTTGCTCAATGTCTTTTCTTGGCCCAAATTCCAAAATTACCTCAAGTCTGGTTCTGATATTTCTGCCAAGCCCCAATGCTCTCACCACAAAGCACCCTTAATGAACTACACTGATGATAGCCCATTTCTTTCTGTTAATTTGCTGATGCCAGGCCAGAAGTTTACCTGCAGCTCCTTTGAAAAGAATCTGGCTTGCCTTTCTCTCTTTTGATTTTACTAACGCTTTAAACCCCTGTACTTTCTATCTCCCAAGTGGTTCTTAAAATTTCTAGTATGCTAATGATACCCTCAATTGTATTTATATGGTTGCATTCTTTTAAAAATTTTTTGATATTTTTATGAACATTGGAGGGTATGGGATTAGGTATGTTTACACTGTCTGCACCTTGATATAAACTTTTCCTATGAGAGGTTCTTAATTATAGTTATACACTTGTAAGAATAAAAATTTGTATAGTATTTATCAATTTGCTTTTTTCCTGTATTCTTCCACAAGCAATGCATGAACACAGGAAATTATTTAATTTACTATCAGAGCACTTTTCCTTAATATGCATTCACATTCCTAGTTCTTAGGTTCTCTTTTCTCCCCCTTTTAAAAAATGAGTTATTCAAACAAGTGTTTGTGGAAACAACGTTACATGTAATCAAAAGTAGGTGAATGAAAACTAACACATTCAATCTGAGAGAGAGTATGGATGTCTAAATGTCTAAAATAGCCATATGATATTTGCATCTGTATATCTGAGCAAAAGATTTACTACATCTGCTTATAGGAAGTGTTTTATTGCATTGGTAATAACTTTAGTTACAATTCGGAAGAATATTGGACTCTTTTAGGCATCATAGAGCTAAATATTCCAGCTATTCAACAATTATTTTATTTCTCTTTCCTTTACAAAGCTTCTTATTTTTCTGGTAGTTGCTTAGCAGATTCTATGTAAATCTGAATTTGCTTTGCATCTATTGATGTGGATATGGCTCAAGCAATGTGATGCTCAATAAAGTCCAGATCCTTTGGTGCATGTGGGTAGAGAGAAAGGATGTGCTGCATATTGTTTAAAAACCAGTCCTCCAAAAAAAAAAAGAAGTATAAATTTTAGTGTAAATTCTATATTTCCAGTTGGTTTTCATGAAATATTTTTATTGACTTTTGGCAAACTTATGTTCATAGGCAATTGACTTTTGCAACGCAACCACAGTTTGACAAATGGAATTGTATTTCAATCTGCTAAATCTTTTTTCTAAAATTTTCTGTCATTAAATCTGGGAATTAATGAAGTTTTGAATTATTAGATTAATTTTCAATATAATTTATTTAATTACAAGTTTTTTCAATTTATATTAGAATTATGTATGACTTTTTAAAATAACTGCCGGCCAAGACTCCTAAAAACTAAATGTTATGGGATCTTTAGGGTGTCATTTTTCTGGCTGGAAACCCCTGTGGCTGGTGGCACCTTTGCCTGAGTTCTTGCCCTGCATCCAGGAAGAATGAGGTACCCATACAAGTGGGAAGTTAAGATGAAGAGAAGCTTTATTGAGTGCTAGAACAGCTCAGAGGAAACAGCAGGGGGCAGCTCCTCTCTGTAGGCAGGTTGTCTCATCGAGAGTTCAGCTCTCAGCTTAGAGTAGGCCCTGAATTACTGACTCCTCTCTGCCATCAGGTGGTCTAGTGGTCTCTGTAGCTTTCAGCAGAGTGGGTAGCTCCTCTCTTCAGCTGGTTCTCTAGTCACCTCCAGCTACCAGAAGAGAGGGTAGCTCCTCACTTCAACCAGTCCTCTGGCCATCCTCTCCGTCCCTACCCTGTTCTGGCTGAGCCCAGGGCTTTTATGGACCCCAGAGGGGAGGAAGTTCATGCAGATTGGTCCATGGGCAGCCATCAGCAGCAGAAGAGGCACAAGTCCCCACTCTGGTCTGTGGTCTGCGAAACTGGGAGGCAGCCAGGCGCCCAGCTTTCAGGCCATCCCTGGCCTGAAGGTGGGGCCTTACAGGGACCCACCCACTTCCTCCCAGGAGCCTGTCTGCCTCCAGCAGCCATCCATGGCACCCAGGCTGCTGGCACCAAGGGGCACCTGAAGGCCAGCACCCAGCCGCCCTCAACACCTCCTCAGCTTCTCCTCCTGTGCTCCTCTGCACCGAAAGTCCAGAGGTAGCCCAGTCCTCTGGGGCCTGGCATGTCAGCACTGCCCCCAAGCGTGAGCACACCCTGCCAGGCTGTGACAGCGCCTGGGTCAACCTCAACACCACTCTGAGATCTGAGCAGACACCGGAAGCGGGGAGAAGACAGGCAGCAGGACCAGGCATCTCCAAGCCTACAAGGGCAAAGGGAGCCTTCCCAGACCCCACAAGAGCACAGGGATTCCTGGGTCTGCAGCCTAGGTTTGAGAGGCTCCTGCGTGCTCGATGGAACCAGAGTCACAGGTCTACAGCCCGGGTTTAGGCGGGCACCTGGGAAGTTCCTGCCTCAACTCGGAATGGGCAGGGCTCTCACTTTTCCCAGGCTCCTGCCGGCTCCACTGAGTGTGCAGCACCCTTTGGCACCTCCCTGCTGCAGCCGGTGTGAGGGCAGCAGCTGCTGCCATCATAAACACTGTGGCATGATCCTGTATACTCAAAATTCAGAATAAAAAGGGCTATATTAGATCATCGACTAAAAATTGTACCCACTCTACACCTCAATTTATTTTTTGTTCAGTATACACATTAAACTAATTTTCCATCTTCCTTTATATCATTCCACTAAATGTACACTTTAAAGTAGTATTTTGATCTGCAAGTAACCATCTTCCTATAATAAATAATAACAACCTCTTTATTAAAGCATACTTATAATGTTTACTCAAGTTCTTGACTTTGATCATAGCTAACTAAATATTATATACTTTGAACTTAAAGTAGCTGTTATACTTTAACAATTTCTTTCTTCATATGCAGTCTGTATTGCTTAATTACCTATCTTTCATAATTTTGTTGTAATTTTATTTTACAACTTTGTCTCCCAAAGAAACATTAAACATCTTAAAATCTTTAGAAGTGTCTAACATCTTATGACAATTAAATGATCTTAGTTCTGATTTAATTTAAAATACTTATATGTTTTATGGAGCTCTTGAATTAAATATTGACTAAATATGTCTCAAAATAACTAGTGCAAAAGGGATATTATAGATGTCTTTTTATATCAAAGCAGAGGATAATAAATTGACAGCTGTGGGAAAATTGTTTGTAGGAGATATGGAGAAGGGATTATGAAGTTTCACAAATAATGTAGCCTTCTAACTGTATTCCAGAAGATGCAAAAACTATGCAAGCAGCTAACTTTATCATGACTGTGTTCCTATAACCCAAGAGTGAGCTCAATACATCATAAATATTTTAAAAGTTGTCTAATAAATAAACCGTAATGATTTTTATTGTAATTGTATTTTCTACATTTTCAATCAATGGGAAAATGTAAAACCTCAAAGACAATCTTGACATTTGATAACAGGAACCTTGGCCTAAGTCTAGAACATCACAATGAATTTTTGACATTTTCCTTAAGGTTAAAGATAAAACTACTTGTTCACAGCATAGTCTGCTGTCATTTAGATACTGCCAGTATCTAGTACTCCACTATTAAGTTTCTTCTCTTTGTAAAGTTATAAGATATTTATAAATCTGTAAATCTTCCTATATCTTCTCCTTTGATTTTAGGCCACTATTACCTAAGTATTCTGTTCTAAAATGTGTGCTAATTCAGACTATTGCTTAGCTCCCAGTGTCTTGAGAACACTAATCTCCTTTTGTTTATTCATTCAATAAATTCTGAGATAGTAATATTATTATTCAAGCTAGCCATTATTCTGTTTCCTCCATTTAGAGGAATGTTAATAGAAACATTAATAGAATAAGCTAGCCATGATTGTTTCCTCCATTTAGAGGAATGTTAAGAGGAATATTAATAGAATAAGCTTGCCATTATTCTGTTTCCTCCATTTTGAAGAAACAGAGTAATGGCTATTGAATAATAAGCCTTGCAGACTTTTCTTCATTAAGAGGAAACAGAATAGTGCCTAGCTTGAATAATAATATTACCATCCCAAAATATGATCTTGTGCATCAGGCTTGGGAAGATGTTACCTTTACCTCTACCTCTACTTCAATTATAATTTATTTCATTTTAAATGCCAGGATAATACTTCCTTAAATAGAAATAGGTAGCATATCCAATGACTCAGACTCTTATAGAAATTGGACTGGATGTGTAGAAATGGGTAGATATATATCCTTCTTGTGATCATTGTAGAGGTAATCCTGGGATTTTTATTTTCTATTCATATATTGAATATTTGGTTATAAATACAAGGAAAAAGAAGCAGAACAATATACAGAGACTTTTTGGTTTTTTTTTTGGAAAAACCTTGATGCTTTAAGTAAATTTTAAAACCAACTAGAAATGACACTTTGACTAATCCAGTCATGTTTATCTTAAGAGTATGCATATTCTTAATTGTTATTTCAGGAATATAATTTTTTCTGTTTAATAGTATATACTTATGCTTTATACAAGTAATCTCAATTATGTACAATATTAAGTATCAGTATATTTAAACCACACAATTATGACATTTCATAATATCAAAATATATAAATAGCAGGAAAATTTAAAAACTATTACATTCCTATAGTTTTAAGCAACAAGTTTCAAGTTTCTTCTTTATAGCATGGGTTGCGACTCACGGTACTGAATGACATTGTGTGCTCTTGTGTAGATATCCTATACAATTGCTTGTGATATAATCAATATCAGAAAAACATGTAACTATTTTTGCACAAGATTCAAAATAATTTGATGCATTTTAACACAGTAGATATACCTTATGTATTTAGTTTTACACAATATGAATTTTACATGTGGTGAAGATTAGTATACATAGCAAAGGCAAAAGACCAAAAGAAACTGCAAATCTGTATTCACAAAGGACATAGATAGTACGAAGTGCAAATATCTCGCTCTTAGGAATCTTGTAGGTAATAATTGGTGACAAATATATTGACATAATAAATTAATCCTGAGAAAACACTCCACTTGAAAGTGCTAAAGCCTCTGAAGAATACAAGAACCAGATAAGACTCTATAAACTCAGAAAAGCTGTCTGAATATTTAAGTATTTTTTAAAAATATGTTAGGTGGCAGGACATTTAAGCTTTTACGGAAAATAACTAAACCTGAACAAGTAAGCATCCTGATGCAACATCAAGGATAATATCAGAAGAAAAAAAAATGAAGGAAAAACAATCTTGCCTCATCTAAAGTGTATCTTGAATATCGAACTAATTTCTTACCACTAGAGAAAATAATATAGAGTAATGTGAAGACATGCTATATTGGTCTAGAAATAACATTAACAAAACACTTGCAGCTTACTAAAATATAGTTAGAATTAAAGAAAAGTACTACTTTATGTAATGAACGGTAGCTTTATGATAGGTAGCTGGTAAATAAAAATATATTCAAGAAGAGTACATTTTACAATCTTATAGGACATTATAATAAATGATTAACTAAACTAGAATGTCTTTTATTACAATATTAGAATGAGTAGAAACTGCTTCCAGACATTAAATATCTCTGCAAACCATTATAAGGGACAAACTACCAGATTAATGAGTGTGCTGACTTTTTTAACTCCAAAAATTTAAATAGGGGAAGTGAAATAAGTGCTTATTCAAACGCTTTAAAAAATTAAAAATATCACAGGAAAGCAAAATAAAATGTCAAAAAGTATTGAAATGAGTATCAAAGTATTGAAATATGCTGGTAAATGACCTCTCAGAATTTTATTTGAAAAGTTTCAATCTAAGAGGTTTAATTTTATTTTCAGGAAATGTTGAGCTTTCAGAAGAGAATTTGTATTGTAATATATGAGAATGTAACGAAGGAAATACACAAATAATGAATTAATATGTGAGATAATAACAAAATCGTTAAAAAATATTGTGGGTCTATGTACCACAAAATCAGTTTACTCTAAAAACAAAGACAACAATGATGTTCTTATAATGTGTGTTTTCATGCATGTGTGTTTAAGTTCCTTTACTGGTGTTATTGTTTTCTTATTTCTTCATTTGTTTTATACCTAAAATAAAGAGTAACATAATAAGGAAAGAAAGTAATAAGAAATTGCAAGGCAGTAATAGAGTTTATTCTTCTTGGATTGACAAGTGACTCACAGTGGCAGGTTGTGCTTTTCATATTTCTTGTTACCTACATGCCAAGGGTGACTAGGAATCTGATCTTTGTCACTCTCTCACCTTTTCAGATCCCCATCTGCAGACTCCCTTGTGTTTCTTCCTTCAGAACTTCTCATCCCTGGAAATCTCATTCACATCTGTGTGCATTCCCAGATTCCTTGTCACCATCGTGACTGGAGACAGAACCATTTCTATAATGGTTGTGTTTCTCAGCTATTTTTTTTTTTTCATCTTCTTGGGAATGACAGAATTTTTACCTTCTGGCTGCCATGTCCTTTGCTACATGGCTGTCTAAAGAGTTTTCTACAAATGAAGACATAATTTATATGTTAGTTTTCCTTTATTGCCAAACCTGTGATACTGCCTTCATCTTTTCATTGCTTCTTTCACAGTTCCAACACCTTCCCCCATCCAAGCAAATGACTTTGGAGGCCTATGGGAACTGCAAAAATACGAGTTCAGGCCTATTAATTATAGTTATTGAGTCCCTTAGAATCAATGTGTCATTAATAGAATTATTGGGATTCAGTAGCTCTGAGTCTGACTAGGCATAAGGTACATGGATTTGATATTAGCATCTTGATTTTCAGCCTGGTCTGATAATCTTGATCAATGTAAATGACTGTAGAAAATCTAATTTCCTGGCAAATAGTTTTCATTATTGTTCAAAGAAGAGAGTGTCTTTAACAATCCTCTACTTCTTAACATTGTGCTTTCGTGGAATGACTTACATGCTTTTTCCAAATTCTAACATAATATCAACAGAAAAGTAAAATTACAATTATTTTGTTTAGAAATTTCTTATGTAACACATGATTTACAAAGAAAATAAACAATGCAAGCCTTTTTGTAAGACACTTATATATATTATATATATCATTATATATGTATATGCACATATGTATATGTTATATATACACTTATGTATATATGTGTATATAATACATAACTGATAGATATACATATCTATAGGTAGATATAGATATAAATAGATATCAGACAAATAACAGAGAGAAAAGTCTATCCTCTTAATCAAAATTTATCTGAAGTTAATTAAAATAGTTAATACATGAAAATAAATGAAAATCAGTATAAATCTTTCCAGAGCAAAACTGTTAAGAAATGTATTCATTTCCAAGTGCTGCTATAATAAAGTACTAGAAATCGGCTGGCCTTAGACATTCAATCTTAATGTGTTTCATGGTATATTTCCTTGAGTTTATTCTACCTGGAATTCACTGAGCTTCTTGGGTGTGCGGATTCACATCTTTCCTCAAATTTGGAAAGTTTAAAAATTATTTCTTCAAATATTCCTTCTGACTCTTTCTCTCTTTCTCTTTTCCTTCTGAATCTTCCATAATGCAAATTTTAGTTTAAGCTGCATTGGTTCTGTTCATTTTTCTTTATTCTTTTTTTTTTATCTGCTCTTCTGGTAATGTAACTTCAATTGTCATATCTTTAAGATTGTTGATTCTTTCTCTGCTTGCTAAAATTTGGTATTGAAGCCTTCTGTGAATTTCTCATGTCAGCTATTGTATTTTTCAGCTTCATTATTTTTATTTGGTTCATTTTTATAATTTCTATTACTTTACTGATATTCTCTCTTCATTCATTCATCATTCTCCTGTTTTCTTTAAGTTCTTTGTCCATGGTCTACTTGAGCTCTTTGAATATATTCAAGACAGGTGATGTGAAGTTTTCATTTAGTATGCTCAATGTCTATACCTTCTCAGAGCCAGCTTCTATCAATTTCTTTCTTTTACCTAATGCCCCTCCTGCCACCACCGCTACCATGTAAATGTGCCATTCTTTCCTATTTCTTGTAAGCCTCATCACATTTTTCATTGAATATCTTGAATATTACAATGTGATCACTATGGAAATCAGTTTCTTTCCTCTCATCAAGTTTTGCTGTTATTGTTTCTTAAGGGCTGGATTAATCCCCTTACTTACTGACCTTACTAAACTATTTTCACTAAGACTGTATTATTTGATAGTTTGTTATCTTAATAGTCAGCCAGTGACATGTCAGTGATTTCTTTAAATGCCAGGAGCCAAAGAGCGAGACAGAAAGAGAGAACTCTCTGATCTTTGCAACTTGTCTCTAAGATGGCACCCTCCTTCAATGTTAAGCCAGGCTGCCTAAAACCCTGCGTTAACCTTCACTTCCTACTTGCATGAAGTTCACAGATCTGCCAGGGGTACAAGCCTCAGACAGTCTGAGATATTTTTCAAACAATTTTCTGGCCCTGGGTTTGTGTATTGTATTTCTGCTTCCATGGTCTATAAAGTGGCCCTTCTAAGCCCTTTGTACCAAGAAACTTCTTCATCAGCCTCCCCTTTCTCAGGCTTTTGGGTGTGTTCTCTACTTGCCCCATTCATTGTCCCTTATTCCAGCAAGCTAGGGGAAGCATGTATACTTAAATCTTTTGACAGCAGTAACTGCTGCTTAGAAAGCCATTCCTACTTGAGGAGGGTGAAACAGAGGTTAGCCTATTCACCAGTCCATCAGGGAAGCCCCAAACTGGTGAAAATGCATAACCAAAAATGCACAATGTAGTATTTTTTTATTATACTTTAAGTTCTGGGATACATGTGCAGAACGTGCAGGTTTGTTACATAGGTATACACATGCCATGGTGGTTTGTTACACCCATTACCCTGTCATCTACAGTAGGTACTTCTCCTAATGCGATCCCTCCCCAAACTAAAATTAAACCCCGTGTGTGATGTTCCCCTCCCTGTGTTCATGTGTTCTCATCACAATGCAGTATTTTAAGAACAAGTTTTGTATTAGCCCCCTTGCGTCGGCAAGCCAGAAGAGTAGGTTTTTGTCCCCATGGCTGCCACTATGCTGGGAAATGGGGGATATTAGGTAGGTAAATACAATACCACGATGTTTTATACCAAAATATAGCTATGTTTTTCTTCATTAAGCACTCCTCTTGTTGCTTTGTTTTTTATTAGATGCCAGAGTTCCAGAAAATTAACTTCTCTCAGTTTTGCCTTAATGGCTTCTTCAGTGGAGAGACCAACTTCCCAATGTTGATATTTTCTGTTATCCAAAGCAAAACTTTTTAACTTTCATGATGGCCAATTCAATCTTTTTTTTCTTTTTTGAATTGTTCATGAAGTCGTGACCTTTAAATATTGGGCAAAAATTCCCTTTCCAAGTGTTTGTTTTTCACAGATTTGTTCTGCATGCTTCCTTTAAAGTGAGTTTTTTAAAAAAAGAAACAACATAAAATTCAGTTGAATATTACTGAGTATATACATTGTTTAAAGGTTAGGTATTCTGTGGCTAATATTGGTATAAGAATTAGATAGCTTCTCCAGGTAGACTCAAGCTATTAAGGTTTATCTAGTCTTAACCACTGCTGTCTGATAATCTGAGAGTGTTGCTTACCATAATTATGAGTTCCATCCCCACACATATTTCCTATTATTCAAGGTAATATTTACTGTTTTAGCTTTGATTATCATAGTAGAGCATGGACGTCATGATCTGGCATTCCCACATCACCATTAAATGAAGCCTGGAATGCATTATGCTAATAACCTAACTAAAACCATAAAATACTAAATCTTGGATCACACATTTTATCTGTTCTCTCTAAATCCATTAATGCTAGGCATTTAAGAAACAAGTCACTCAACTAAAAATGCATAGTTTTCTCCATAGAATCTCATCTCAACTCAGAAAATTATTTCTTTATCTTTATTTGTGCTATAGAATCTTCATGTTGGGATTTTGTTTAAGCCCCAATTACTGTGCATTCCAACCTCCTAATTCATGTTTTCTCATAGAAATCTACTAGACAGCCAACATGAATCTCTTTTTATTTGAAATAATAATCAGAAGGATAATTTTTAAAATAATCAATCAAGAGATTACTATTTCATCAGTCTTTCCCTTTGTATCTTACAAAGTTTAACATTATATGCAAAATTTTATATTCTTCCAATATTTAATGTCTCCCAAGAGAACCCAATTAAAATGTTGCCAAAATTAATTGTGTTATGAATACACTAGTTTTTCTGTCTCCAGGGAGGGTCTTATTATGTTTCCCTCAAAAACAATCTCCACTCTAACATTGTATCTTAAAACACATAAAATGTGCCTTTCTATTTCTTTTGGAGAAAAAGCTTTTTGGAAAGCCTGTATCATTGAGCAATGTCAGAGAAAATATGAAACAGTTGACATTGAAATGCAAAAAAAAATTTTTTTAATATACCAACTGCATTTTCTCATCCTCACTGAGAGTGGCTTTTGGGTTGAGAAATAGATGCTTTATAAAAAGGGAGAACCTGGAAAAAATCTTTAAAATTTTAATAATTGAGCAGCTGTACAAAAATGAATTAGTTTGATAAAAGATGTAAAACTGTCCCTTTTCTAGCTAAAGCATTATGGTTCTCTTATAGATAATGAGAAAACTAATTAAATTTAAACTATGACTTGATTCTATCAAGGACTAACATAAGTGAGTATATTTCTTCTTTTTTTCACGTTGTTAATTTCTCTTGCTAAATCATAGAATTCTTGACAGCTACTCTTTTTGAAATGTACCATGAAGGCATTTTGTCAATTCTTTTTTTTTTAATTTTTATTATCAATGCTTATATTGTTTTCTCTCTCCAAGTCTTTGGGGTGGGTGGGTATTATCTGCATTACATTTATTTAAACTTCCTGAAATTAACACCATTATCATTACTTCCTTTTTTGAGAGCACAGTTATTTAGCATGGATGTCTTCTTAATCCTGAGGAGTCACATCCTGTGTCTGTTTGCATGTTATCTGGTATACTTGCTTTAATCAAAGATGATGAAAAAATATCCTAGAACAATCTTAGCAGAGAATTTGAGAAATTGCTTCAGAATCTTTTGTTATGTTAACATGTGGCCAGCCAGGTAGCTAGATGCTTGATCAAGAGCATCACTGGCATCCTAGCTCCTCTGTTCAAAGGAGCTCCTTATATTTTGTGCAGGGAATCACAGGGTTCCCACAGCATGATTTTCATCTGGTCACCAGATATCCTTGAAGCATCAAATATGCCCATTTGAATTTGCAATTTAAAGACAATCCAGTCAAGAAGATGAAAATAATTTTCTGTTGCATGACAGAAAAGTACCTCACAATAGTCAAGAGCCAAGTCCTTTACCAGGAACATTTGATACCAAATTTTACATCAAATTGTCTATAAAAATAAGAGAGATGTCATAAGAGAACAAAACCTCAAGGATTCAGTTAAAACTTCAACATAAATCTCCAAGTCTTTAAAAATTTGTCACAGCTTAGTTAAGAAGCTTACAAATACCTGCTTCAGGAAGGAGTTAGTATTTTCTTAGATAAACCTCAGCTGGTATGACTTATTGCAGGGATGCGAGACACAGGATGCATGACCCCAATTCAATGTCACCTTTACCCTTCCAAATACCTCATACTTTGACTCTGTTCGTTTAATCAGATCACTCTCATGGTTCACTCAAAATTTGTCAAGATGGTTTCTCTGTTCCTAGTACTGGTAGCAGCAGATCATGCTGAGCAATTCATATTCAGGATGTTGAGTATGTACCTCACTAAAATTCCTATTTTGTTGGCATATATCACTACAGGTACCTATATCAATCAAATGGACTAATTCGGAATAATTGATGTCTGCATGCAGAGTTTAGCCCATGGAACTAAAACAAACACTGGATTGATGGACTAGATTTAAAAATTCCAATTGGAACTTTCATATTATGAACTTGTTTATTAATAAAGGTCGGCACTGTGTTTATGTCAACTTCAATCAGAAAGGAGCTAAGAGGATTGATTTTTCCTAAAGCAAGAGGAGATGGAGTTCAATTAATTTCCCATAAATATAGTGTTTTCCATGGTTTTTCTTATTTTGCTATGAAAGACATCAAGGCTCATTTTTTAATAATTGAATTATGACTCAGAAGTCTATTTTCTAATGACAATATTAGCATTTGTATTTTATGGCCTTTAAGTTTTCAAAATTAGTATGTATTTTGATAACTTGCTCAATATTCCACAAAAAGAACAAAGCAAGCAAAATATTTATTATTTCCCATTTTATAACTGAAAAAACCTTCTGTACATTAAGCAATCAAAACTATACAGCAGAGAATTATCAAAGATGAAACTTAAATGTTTTTTAAAGTAATAAAACACAAATTAATCTTTTTACTACAAGTAAATTCTGATATGATCTTGCAATTCTAATGGATATTCTGTCACTTCTTGTTAAAAGGGTCTATTGAAATTCTTGATGCAGAATAAGAGCAATTCTAGTGAATCTGAAATCAAACCATGAATTGAGAGTCACTCTTTTTTTTATCTACAGACTGCATCAGAATTCAGAAACACACCATGCCAATTAGAGAATTTATTCTTCTGGGACTTACAGATGACCCAGAGTTACAAGTTGTGATATTCTTCTCTATGTTGATCACATGCTTATTGAGTGTAAGTGGAAACATGGCCATCATTATGTTAGCACTATCAAATATTCATTTGAAAACTCCTATGTACTTCTTCCTCAGGAATTTCTCTTTCTTAGAAATTTCATTTACAACAGTCTGCATTCCTAGATTTCTGATCAACATTGCTACAGGAGATACAACCATTTCCTATAATGCTTGCATGGCACAAGTATTTTTTTTTTTTAATTCTTCTGGGATCAACAGAATTTTTTCTTCTGGCTGTGATGATCGCTATGTGGCTATCTGCAAACCTCTACGTTACACAAACATCACGAGTAAAAGGTCTGCATTTGGCTTGTAACCAGCTGCTGGCTGGCTGGTTTTCTCATTATTTTTCCCCCAGTGATTATGGGCCTCCAACTGGATTTCTGTGACTCCAACACTATTGACCACTTCACCTGTGACGCTTCTCCTATGCTGCTGATTGCTTGCACAGACACACGATCTAGAGCTTATGGCATTTTTGTTAGCAGTATTCACACTCATGATAACTTTGGCCTTGGTGGTTCTCTCCTACACACTCATCCTTAAAACAATTCTGAAGATCCCCTCTGCCCAGCAAAGGAAAAAGGCCTTTTCAACTTGTTCCTCCCATATGATTGTGGTTTCTATTTCTTATGGGAGTTGCATTTTTATGTATGTAAAAACATCTGCAAAAGAAGGTGTGGCTTTGAGCAAAGGTGTAGCAGTACTTAATACCTCTGTTGCTCCCATGCTGAATCCCTTTATTTACACCTTAAGAAACCAGCAGGTAAAACAGGCCCTTAGGGAATTCACCAAAAAAAGTTATCATCAAACAAGCAATAATGATAACTGAATCTGTAGCTGAAACTACAAATAAACCAATAAAAACACAAATCAGGAAGTACTAGGTAAAGTAAATTACCTAGTACTTTAGTAAGGGACAAATGCTATTTTAAAAAAATAGAAGAAATATGGTGTAGAAAGTAATATGGTAAGCAGAACTCAAGTTAAATAGCTTGATCAAAGATTTCATGGTCATCTTAAAGCTTCTTTAATTTTTTTCCTATATTCAAGCACATCCCTGTATTCTTAATTTTTTCCTTTTTTTCTATAATTTTTCCATCTCATCTATTTCATATATGTCAAGCATATCAAGATTGTGAAGTGTGACTGTCAAATTAATATTGGTCTTTGCTTTAAAAAGATATGTAGCAAGCTCTAGATAGCCTATTCCTATCCTACCTTAATATAAATTATTCTGTAGAAAATTCACAGCAACCCACAATTAATCAATGGATTGGCACTAATTTCAATGTTGAGAAAACTGTGCTTTGTAGTACCTTATTCTGTTGAATCTGATATTCAGAATCTGTACATGAAAAAATAGCTGAGAAACAATAATCTTCTGTGAAAATGGGTTATTTCAAGCTATCCAAGTTTCGCCAACTGTTTCATCAGAAATATTTACCTATGTCTTTCCAGATTACATATGTTCTGTTAAGCAAAAAAGGAAGTGTGAGAGACTGGAGCTGTTGAGGAGAATAATCTCTGATAAAGTGCTGCAACCAGAGATATTAGAAATGATTGCTTTTACACTAAATGGAGTGACTTTACATTTTGTGATGTATTATATTATCATAACATTTTAATATCAAATAGATGAAGGTAGGAAGGCATAAAAATGCAATCCATGGAGTTACTGAAAATTAATGCAGGATTGATACACACCTCTTTGGCATGCACATAATGATCAGAGAACACTATTTTATTGATGCCCAAATAAATAAGGACAGTTCAAAGACAAATCATACACCTATGCAGTTTCCAAACAGTCACCATAAATAGTGCACACTATTTAATTAGTAGGAATAAAAATATTTAAAATAAACACAAAATTCAGAGCACCCAATATCTCATCTTGAATTGTGGTTCCCATAATCGCCATGTGTCATGGGAAGGACCTAGTGGGAGGTAACTGAATCATGGGGGCAGGTTTTTCCCATGCTGTTCTCATGTTAGTGAATAAATCTCATGAGATCTGATAGTTTTATAAAGAGCAGTTCCCCTGCACACACACTCTTGCCTGCATCCATGTAAGATATGCCATTGCTCCTCCTTCTCCTTCCGCCATGATTGTGAGGCCTCCCCAGCCATGTGGAACTGTGAGTCTATTAAACCTCTTTTTCTTTATAAATTACCCAGCCTCAGATATTTCTTCATAGCAGTATGAAAATGGACTGATACAGCAAGTTTCCAAAATTAAAATGTATGTGGAGTAGTATACATCAAATTGGTAACAGCGGTTATCTCTGCACATAAACATTTCAATATATATTACATCACATGAAGTCATCTTCTTCAAATAAAAAGATTCATGTTGTGATTTTTTTCTTAAATTATGTTTGTCTCTACAGTTGTGATAAAGTCTATAATAATTCAATGACTGAGTTTTTGTTGCTGAAGGACTTTGTTTGTGCAAATGCAATTTGGATATCCTAGTTTTCGCTTATATAACATATTCAAAAAGAAGATACTATTTTTTCAGCCAAGAACAATGGTGTGCACCTACAGTTCCAGCTACTCAGGAGCTTGAGGCAGGAAGATCATTTGAGGTCAGGAGTTCAAGGCTGCAATCTTACCCATGAATAGCTACTGCACTTCAGATTGGGCAATATAATGAGACCTCCTCTCCTAAAAAAAATTTTTTTTAATTATTTTTAAATTAATTATTTTTTTAAAAAAGAAGATACTATTTTAATCATATTGTAGTGCTGTATTTAATCACTGCATTGAGAATGATCTCTATATATTATGCTCACATGTAAAAATATATTTTGCATAAAGTATTAAAAATATTTGTTAAGTTTTATATATATAGAAAATAATACAGAAATGTACAGATGAAATTTGAGTTGCTTCTAATTTTAAATAAATACTAGTTACTCAGCTCAGCTGATGAAAGGAATTACACTCCTATATAAGTTTCACCAGTGATACTATATAATAGTCTTTAGTGATTTCAAAGTTGTTTCAAAGATTATTACACCAGATACTTTTTCTTTCATAGACCCCTGGGTTATTTTGCTTGTCATATTTTACATTGCTTTTTCCCATAGTCTTAAGGGTGATACATGAAAATGAACATGACATGATCCTGATTTATTTTTCCAAGACCTCAATTCTCCCCAAATACCTGGTTAACATCCTACTGGATAATTTCCTCAGTCTTCTCCTGGGACACAGGTCCCATAATCAACCAATTAAAATATGATTGCTGGAGTCTATCTTGTACATGGATTCACTAGTGCCCTATTATATCTTGTACATGGATTCACTAGTGCCCTATTAACTGTTTATCCCAATGTCATTAAGCATTTGTTTGCCTTAAAGCATATTTCTGAAATTATATAAAAGAAAACATATTAAAGGTGTTGTTTACTTTTTTCCTAGGGAAAATTAATAGAAATGGCCCTCTGTGAAGTATCAGAATAGCCTATCGCATATAATTCTAAAACTTTTTTTATTTATAACAACAAAACTTTTAACTAAGGATTTATTAAGATAGTTGGTGAAATATTTCAGGCTTCCAGATTTTGGACAGTGTTGAGGGGAAACATGCGGTTAGTATTTCATTAGATGTTTTAAGATGAAACATCAAGCTCTTTATGAAGAAATCTGTAGCTTTGTAGGAGGAGAGAGAAAAATAGTTACTTATTCACTTAAAATTGTCCCATTACATGACTTTTGGTTTAAGATAATTGAGTGCATTATTTTGTGTTCAATATTTAGCTCTAACCATCCAAATTTTCATAATAGGTAAGTATTTTAAACTTGTATTTTGTGATAATTTAGTTTCTACTCATTTTATTCTGTAGCATTGATTATTTCCTATGATACATTTCTTTCCCTCTCTGTCTCTTATGTATATGTACATTTAATAGTTCAATGAATTTGTGGAGATATTAAACTATTTTAAATGGTCATTTCTAGCAATTAAATAGGTGGAATACAGCATATTTTTCTCAATATGGACACAATTATACTTAGAAAGAGGGTGCATATTACAGGTCCCAGTGTCCAAGATAGTCAGTAGATAACGTATGTGAAGTGTTTGTGCATTTTATATTTGATTTACATAAATAATATAGTTGTGTACTTCATGAAAATATTTTCTGAACATGCTCTTACGTGCCTAACTACATTTAAAACACTTTACTAGAAATTTTGAAAGAGTCAACTGAAAAACACTATAGTAATTGGATTTTAAATAAAAGGCTTTCTTTAAAAAAAAAATCAAGAATGAAGATAGGGGCTTTGGAGGCTCCCATATTACCTGAAAATAGGATGTGTAGTGGACTGAAAAAAATACTGGATATTATCTACATAAAGCCATTGTTTAACTGTACAAAGCCACATTAGAATGACTTACCCACCGAATTATTATTTTGTTTTACAAGGAAAGGAGTAAAAGATAAATTAACAGAGGCAGTAGTGTTCTATCCTAAAAATGATATTTAGAATTTTCACCAAAAAATCAGGTTGATCAATGATTTACATCATCAATCATAATTTTTATTCCTGTAGAAGATGCGGTAAGCAAAGCATAATGCCCCCTATATTTTAGCTAAATAGTAAAGCACTAGAAGAGTTTATGTTCTATTAATAAATTTTTCCAAAACGAATGTAAACCAAGGAGAGTAAACATGTAGCAGAGATTGATATTAAATCTAGAAGATATATCTTAAAAGGCAGAATTGTGAAAAATGAGAAGTATAAATATACATATATATATATATGTTTATACACACATGTATATACATACAGTATTTTTAAAGTCCCAGGTGCTTCTCATCACAATACAATAGTACTTGAAAAAGAAATGTGCAAATACTTATACTTGCTTTGGACTCATTGTTTTGTTGTTTTGGATGTTGATTTTAGCAGTAATCTCTGACAGGAATCAATCATCCGAAATGAAAAACAGAACATCAGTGACAGATTTCATCCTCCTGGGTCTCACAGATAATCTGGAACTACAGGTTCTGATTTTCTCCTTTCTGTTTCTTACGTACATACTTAGTGTCACTGGAAATCTAACTATCATCACTCTTACTCTGCTGGATTCCCACCTGAAGACCCCCATGTATTTATTCCTCAGGAATTTCTCCTTCTTGGAAATTTCATTTACTTCTGTCTGTAATCCTAGATTTCTGATAAGCATTCTAACAGGAGACAAATCCATATCCTATAATGCTTGTGCAGCTCAGCTATTTTTCTTTATCTTCTTTGGCTCAACAGAGTTTTTCCTCCTGGCCTCTATGTCCTATGATCGCTATGTGGCTATATGTAAGCCTCTGCATTATACAACCATCATGAGTGACAGAATCTGTTATCAGCTTATAATCAGCTCTTGGCTGGCTGGTTTTTTGGTAATTTTCCCACCACTGACCATGGGCTTACAGCTGGATTTCTGTGACTCCAATGTCATTGACCACTTTACCTGTGACTCTGCTCCTTTGCTGCAAATCTCCTGCACAGACACAAGCACTCTGGAGATCATGAGCTTTATTTTAGCTTTGTTGACTCTTATATCCACTTTGATATTAATAATTATATCCTACACTTACATCCTCAGAACTATTCTGAGAATTCCCTCAGCTCAGCAAAGAAAAAAAGCCTTTTCGACCTGCTCCTCACATATGATTGTTGTCTCTATCTCTTATGGAAGCTGCATCTTCATGTACGTGAAAACATCAGCAAAGGAAGGAGTTGCTTTGACAAAAGGAGTAGCTATGCTCAATACCTCTGTTGCTCCTATGCTGAACCCATTTATTTACACTCTCAGAAACCAGCAGGTGAAACAAGCATTTAAGGATGCTCTGAGAAAGATTTCCCACAAAAAAACATTGATTTGAATGCAATTTCCCACAAAAAAACATTGATTTGAATGCAATTTATACTTGAAACCCACACACATTTTTTTACCAAAGAACCAATAAAGATTTCAATTTTAGTTCATTTCTGTCTTCTTATTTGTATGTCTTTTCAGAAACACAACTGTTTCTACTATTTTGTATTTAATGTTCTTACAAGTCCTTATATAAATTTATACAGAAAAATTAAATGATCTGATGCACTTCCCTGTGGTACAATTCAAAGATGGAACTAAAGTCATTTCCTACATTAATATATATACTTAAAACAATACAATTATAATTATATTTATCACTGCCAAGCTGATTTAAAAAGAATATGATATTGTATCCCTTTAGCTGTTAAATCACATAGGGGAATATATGAATGTACATGCACATGTATGTGGTCAAATATATATGTGTGTTTGTCTCTGCGTGCATCAATGTTTGTGTATATATACATGTGTATATTCATATATTCAGGTATGTGTCTATTCATATATTTGCATACATCTCTATATACACATATGTGTACATTGTATGTTTATATATTCATATTTATGAATATGTACACATATCTATGCATATTCTAAAGATACTATATTTATGTATATTTTTCTATAATAGATTATAAATATCACATATTTATAATATACATCATACATGTGTACATATTTATATATGTGACTATATGAAGAGTGAATACATATATTCACTCTTTCAATTTTTTTTTCTTTAAAATAAAACAAAGGAAACTTATGGAATACAGGAATAACTGGTATATGAAGAAACTCTTAGAATTTAATACTTTAAATAGGGGAATTAATTTTTATAGTGATAATATTTACATTATACTTCACTTACACTCTATATAAAATAGAAAAAATAAATTACATGTTTGTCATTATGACAGCAAATTATGAATTAGAATAACCTTTACTAGTTTTTCTGTTTTTAGATGAATGTATTGTGAATGCTTAAATAACAAAATGAATTAATATAACAAACCATGTCAATCAAAATAATTTCCTGAGTGTAGAAATTTTCTAATTATAGTTATTACTTAAGAAAAGGGTGATAGCATTTAATCACATTTATATAAAGCATTTCTACAGAGAACTAGTAACATCTCACTTGGGAATAATGCTCTCTGAGAACTTTTATCCAAGATTGTGATTTACGGCTCAATAACCATGCAACATCGTAGCTTATGATATTGTTTTTTGTCTTTTACCAGTTGCCTAAGACTAGTTTTGATAAAATTTGCCCACTGTATTATGTGTTGCTATATTAGTTGCCAAATAAATATTAAAATAAAAACAGTTTAAGCAAAAAGAAAAAAGATTCATTGGATTGATAATCTTAGGAAGACTTGAAAGTTCTGAAGTATTATGTTTAGCTCAGGAGTCAGAAAAAAGAATTCACGTGTGCCATGACATAATTTTGCTCAGTCTCACTTTTGTATGCCTCTGTCTCTCCATTTTTTAATATCGTATCTTTATTGTTTAAGATAATTTTCTTCTTCTTTCATACAGATACTCTTTTGTCATATTATAAGTAGTATAGCACTTTGCACTCTCTCTTTTATTCTCTTCAATTCATGAAGCAATGAAAATAGACTCCTGGGACCAATTCCAACAGAAGTGTCAGTTGTAAAGAGTTGACTGACCCATCTTTGAGTAGGTGTTTAGTCACTGACATTTCTTTGACCCAAGAGGATCAGTTCTATGATTCTCAGCTATAGTGTGTTGGTTAGTTCATGCCTGGTAGAGTTAGGCTGTTTGGGTTTGTAAGTCTGACTGGGGTTTACAAGCTTGAAACTTTACTGGCCATCCTTAAAGTGCTTAGTAATGTTAACTATATTATTATCGTCATTGTTACTGTAGTTACTGTTATTTACACAGCCTACCTGGGTCGCATTGTTCTTTGAGAGGTGGAGTTGGAAGCTAGTAGTTACTCTTGCCTGAAAGCAAAAGAGAACTAATTCTTGAGTAAAGAAAATGCCATTCAAATCTAAATCAGTCAAATCTACGTGGCCAATTTGGTTGTGTAGAACGCACAGCTACCTGCAGATACAGAGACACTTGCAAGATAAGGGCCGCATGAGGATGCATTCAAAACTCTTTAAAAACTGGCATTCCCTGAGTAAATTTATAATAGTGAAGGATTGACCTTATGCTTTGTCCAAGTGTCATATTTTATCTTGGATTCCTGCCAATTATAGTCAAAAGAGAGTTAAATACATAAAGTATAATGTTTATTTCCATTATGCTTTATATGTAACTAAACATTATAACTTAAAAATGGTTACTAGTGGCTGGAATTTTCATGTTCCTTATGTAGGAAGCCACATTCTTGGCATCTGCATACTAGGGCAGCTGAGATTCTTTGGACAGTAGGATGATGCAGGAAATAATTATCATAGTTTATTTTTCATTGTGTTTGTTTGCTTTTTTTAACTAGATATGAAAATACGTGATAAATCATTCCTTTCCACAGAAGCACCTGTGATAAGTCCACACAACCCAAACCATATGTTTTTCTTACTAGATTGTACTTTAATACTGCTAAATTCTGATTTGAGGGATTTTATTTTGTATTAATGGAGTAACTAACTCTCCCTAATTGATGTGTAGCAAGTTAATCTAAGCTCTCAGTTATTTTGGCTTTATTAACTGTCAAATTGGGTTAACACTCCATTACTCATAGAATTTTTAAATTTTGTTGAATGTAAATTAAGTCATTTAAAGTGTTTGTTTCAGGAACTCAATAAATATTTGTTATTATTTTATTACATAATCTCCCTTTTTTCTTATATTCTTCAACCCTAGATTTTTAAAACTGCACGTTTCATCTCCTCTTGCTTAGGACATGCTTTCCCATTTACCCAGTAAATATTTGTCTTCCGTAACTAAACCATTGACAATATTTTTATGCTCTCATTCTGTATACTCCCTGCCTTTTTAAATTGTATGTCAGAGTTTAATACTATATTCTGAGACAACGGCTTTTAAATTTATGTCTAACCTACTTTTATCATGTGCACAAGGCCTAACTATCTGATTTTCTAATTTTCACCATGAAGAGGTGGCTTGGGGAGTGGGTATCATAACCAAAGTCTTTTTTTTTTTTTTTTTGGCTCTTAATCCCAAAATAACCTCAAATAAGCCTACTCTCTAAAACAACAACAACAAAAAAACTCCATCCTGCTAAACAATATCACATAAAATAACATTCTCTTAGTCATAATATCATTCATGGAGATTGCCTTACAGGCTGTCCCTTCTATACAGCATATCTAGAACTGCCAAAGCAAGTATTCCATGTACTTTTTTAAATTTTATTCTTTTTTTATTTGTATAAGTTTATAGGGTATACGTGTAATCTTGCTACATGTGTAGATTGTGTAGTGGTGAAGTCAGGGCTCTTACAGTATCACCCAAATAACATATATTGTACCCATTAAGTGATTTCTCATCATTCACCCCTCCCACCTCCTCAGCCTCCCAAGTCACCATTGTCTATTATTCCACACTCTATATCCATGTTTGCACATTATTTGGTTCCTAGTTATAAGTGAGAACAAACAGTATTTGTCTTTCTGTGTCTGACTTGTTTCACTTAAGATAATGGCCTCCAGTTCCATCCACCTTGTTTAATTTTATACCTCTGCTTTTGTGAATAGCACTGCAATGAATATATGAGTACAGGTATCTTTTTAATTTAAGGGTTTATTTAAATCATTCATGATTTAAATGATTTAATGATTTATTTATTTATTTAATGATTTCCTTAAATCACTAATGATTTAATTATTGTTTTTAATTTTTCTTTAAATCATTAATGATTTCTTTCTTTCCTTTTCAGTAGTAGCAGTATTGCTGGATCAAAGGGTAGTTCTATTTTTGTTCTTTGAGAAATCTTCTTGGGATTTTCCATAGAGGCTGTACTAATTTACAATCCCATCAATCTTTGTGAGAGTTCCCTTTTCTCCACATCCTTGCTAACAGTTTTTTTTTTAAATCATTTTAGTAATAGCCATTCTGACTGGTGTAATATGATATATCATTGCAGTTTTAATTTGCATTTTTCTGATGATTAGTGATGTTAAGCATTTTTTCATATACCTGTTGGCCATTTGTATGGCTTCTTTTGAAAAATACCTATTCATGTCCTTTGTTCACTTTTAAATGGAATTACCTGTATTGTTGCCATTATCATTGAGTTGTTTTGAGTTTCTTATAAATTCTGGATATTTGTCCTTTGTCAAATGCATAGTTTGCAAATATTTTCTCCCATTCTGCAGGTTGTTTGTTCACTCTATTGATTACCTCTTTTGCTGTGCAGAATTGTTTTATGGTTGAATTAAGTCCTATTTGTCTATTTTTGTTTTTGTTACCTGTACCCCAGCTACATTTCTCTGTGGATATCTGACTGCTCGTGAAAATCAAGTTTCAAAAACTGAAAGTTTTATCTTTTTGCTCCAGTCAAACTTGCTTTCCATCTGATCATTTATTTGCTGAGTTACCTAATTTGTCAAACCATAAGCCCAGGGTTCATCTCTTACTACTTCTTTTCCTCTTTTTTTTTTGAGACAGAGCTTCACTCTTATTACCTAGGCTGGAGTGCAATTGCGTAATCTCGGCTCACCACAACCTCCACCTCCTGGTTCAAGCAATTCTCCTGCCTCAGCCTCCTGAGTAGCTGGGACTACAGGCGTGCGCCACCATGCCCAGCTCATTTTTGTATTTTTAGTAGAGACGGGGTTTCACCATGTTAACCAGGATGGTCTCAACCTCTTAACCTCATGATCCACCCGCCTCAGCCTCCCAAAATGCTGGGATTGTAGGCGTGAGCCACTGCACCCAGCCTCTTTTCCTCTTCTTACATCATATTTTCATTAATTTTTTTTCTACTTTCACATGTTTCTCACGTCATCTAACTGATCTCTGTACCAACGAGATTATGTTATAAAGACAGAAAATACCCAAGATCAATGATAATGGGTTTCTTCAGCAATGAGGCTCTCAATTCTCAGGGTGCCCAGAAGCCACTGGTCAAATTATATATTGACTCACTGTTGACTCTTACTTGCTGCCAAATAACATTGGCTTCTCCTTTTTTTGATAGTCCAAATCCAATGAGAATATTTCTAAGGTAGAACCTTACCTGCTAGAAAGGCAGAATCTGCAAAAATTTTCCTAGGCTTAATAAATGAAATCAGCAATTTTGTAAGACAGAAAGTTAATTTATAAAACTAAATATGTACATTTATAGTAGCAATAAATAGTTGGAATCCAAAATAAACAGTACCATTTCCTGTCATCAAAAATGAAATAGGTATAAATCTGAGATAATTTGTATGGAATCTGTAGGCTTAAAAATACAACCACTGATGAACAAAATCATACACCCTTTGAAAAACAAAGACATATACTATATTTCTGAATAGAAGACTCCCTATTTTAATATGTCAAGTGTTCCTATTTTAATCTATAGAGTTTTATAATCCCAACCAAAATCTTAGTATATTTGTAGATATTAACAGCTTAAACTTAAATCTGATGTCTAAAGGCAACAGAAATACATTAGTCAAAACAATTTTGAAAAAGAATAAAATATGAGTACTCACAAACTTCATTTCAAAATCTGCTATAAAGCTACAATAATCAAGATAGTGCAGTACTGGTAAAAAAAAAAAAAAAATAGAGGCATATATCAATTTAAAGAGAATAGACAGATAGCCTAGATCCAAGATGGCCGAATAGGAACAGCTCTGGAGTGCAGTTCCCAGCGAGAACAGCACAGAGGGTGAGTGCTCACTGCATTTCCAAACAAGTTTTCACTGCCCACAGACCAGGAGATTCCCGGGCTGAAAAGCACCATAAGTTTTCAGCGCAGCAGTTTCAGCTGGTGCCTGGTTGGCACACAGAAACACACACAAGTCTGGGTGGCCTGGAATGCCTGGGAGACAAAGCCACCCATTCAGCTGAAAGGGAGGGGGCTGAGACAGGGAGCCAGGCGATCTGGCTCAGCAGGTACCACCCCCACAAAACAAGCAATCTGAAACGCTCTGGATTGAGAGTTTTGCAGCAAGCGCAGCCGGACCCAAGGCAGTCCAGCTAGTGAGGGGAAGGGCGTCCCCTACTACGGAGGCAGTTCACACAGCAGCTGGGCAGTCTATGGCAGCTCAGCAACACCTCTGCTGGCAGACTGTGACTAGACTACTCTGTGCAGGGTAGGGCATGTATGAAAAAAAGGCAGCAGCATGACAGGAACTTATAAATAAAACTAACCTTCCTAGGACAGAGCTCCTGGGAAAAGAGGTGGTTGTAAGTTCCACTGCAGCAGACTTAAAGGTACCTGCCTAGCAGCTCTGCACAGAACAACAGAGCTCCCAGCACAGCACTTGAGCTCCTATAAGGGACAGACTGTCTCCTCAAGCAACACCCCGACCCCCGTATACCCAAATAGACACCTCATAAAGGAGACCTCAGGCCAACATCTGATGGGTACCCTTCTGGGACGAGGATAGCAGAGGAAGAAACTGGCGGCAACGCTTGCTGTTCTGCAGCCCTCACGCGTGATCCAGGCAAGTGGGATCTGCAGTGGTCCTCCAGCAGTCCTGCAGCAGAGGGGCCTGACTGTTAGAAAGAAAACTAAGAAGCAGAAAGAAATAGCTGCTAAGGGCAGGCAGAGAGAAAGGTCGGGTTACCCACAAAGGGAAGCCAATCAGACTCACAGTGGATCTCTTGGCAGAAATCCTACAAGCCAGAAGAGAGTGGGGCCAATATTCAACATCCTTCAAGAAAAGAACTTTCAACCTAGAATTTCATATCCAGCCAAACTAAGATTCATAAGTGAAGGAGAAAGAAAATCCTTTATGGACAAGCAATTGCTGAGAGATTTCATCACCACCAGGCCAGCCTTACAAGAGATCCTGAAAGAAGCACTAAACAAGGAAAGGAACAACTAGGACCAGCCACTCCAAAAATGTACCAAATGGTAAAGACCATTGATATAATGAAGAAAATGTGTCAACTAATGGGCAAAACAACCAGCTAGCATCAAAATGGCAGGATCAAATTCACACATAACAATATTAACCTTAAATGTAAATGGGCTAGTGCCCCAATCAAAAGACACAGACTGGCAAATTGGATAAAAAGTCAAAACCCATTGGTGTGCTGTATTCAGGAAATCCATCTCAGGTGCAAGGACACACGTAGGCTAAAAGTAAAGGGAGCTTTATCAAGCAAATGGAGAGCAAAAAAAAGCAGGAGTTGCAATCCTAGTCTCTGATAAAATGGACTTTAAACCAACAAAGATCAAAAGAGACAAAGAAGGGCATTAAATAATGGTAAAAGAATCAATGCATCAAGAAGAACTAACGATCCTAAATATATACACACCCAATACAGGAGCATCCAGGTTCATAAAGCAAGTTCTTAATGACCTACAAAGAGACTTAGACTCCCACACAATAATAGTGAGAGCCTTTAACACTCCACTGTCCATATTAGACAGATCAACAAGACAGAAAATTAACAAGGATATCCAGGACTTGAACTCAGACCTGGATCAAGCAAACCTAATAGATGTTTACAGAACTCTCCACCCCAAATCCATAGAATATACATTCCTCTCAGCACCACATCACACCTACACTAAAATCGACCACATACTTGGAAGTAAATCACTCCTCAGCAAATGCAAAAGAACAGAAATCATAACAAACAGTCTCTGAGACCACAGTGCAATCAAATTAGCACTCAGAATTAAGAAACTAACTCAGAACCGCACAACTTCATGGAAACTGAACAACTGGCTCCTGAAGACTACTGGATAAACAATGAAATGAAGGCAGAAATAAAGATGTTCTTTGAAACCAACAAGAATGAAGACACAAAGTACCAGAATCTCTGGGACACATTTAAAGCAGTGTCTAGAGGGAAATTTATAGCAATAAATGCCCACCAGAGAAGCGAGGAAAGATCTAAAATCAATATCCTATCATCAAAATTGAAAGAGCTGGAGGAGCAAGATCAAAAAAACTCAAAAGCTAGCAGAAGACAAGAAATAACCAAGATCAGAGCAGAACTGAAGGAGATAGAGACAGAAAAACCCCTTCAAAAAATAGATAAATCCAGGAGCTAGTTTTTTTGAAACAATCAACAAAATAGACTGCCAGCCAGAATAATAAAAAAGAAAAGGGAGAAGAATCAAATAGATGCAATAAAAAATGATAAAGGG
>CAUYLZ010053925.1:0-39235 GCA_963573645.1 Pithecia hirsuta | reverse complement strand
AAGAGCTCCTGAAAGAAGCACTACACATAGAAAGGAACAACCAGTATCAGCCATTCCAAAAACATACCAAAAAGTAAACAGCATCACCATAATGAAGACTCTACAACAACTAATGGGCAAAACAGCCAGCTAGCATTAAATGGCAGTATCAAACTCACATATATCAATATTAATCCTAAATTTAAATGGACTAAATGCCCCAATCAAAAGACACAGACAGGCAAATTGGATAAAAAGCTAAAATCCACTGGTATGCTGTATCTAGACCCATCTCAAATGCAAGGATACACAAAGATTCAAAACAGAGGGATGGAGGAAGACATACCAACCAAATGGAGAGAAAAAAAAAAACGGAAGCTGCAATTTTCATCTCTGATAAAACAGACTTTAGAGCAACAAAGACTGTAAGAAACAAAGAGGGACATTGCATGGTGGTGAAAGGATCAATGCAACAAGGGGAGCTAATGATCCTGGATATATATGCGCCCAATACAGGAGCATCCAGATACATGAGGCAGGTTCTTGATGACTCACAGGGAGACTTAGACTCCAACACAGTGGTAGTGGGAGACTTTAGCATTATACTGTCAATATTAGATCAATGAGATAGAAAATTAACAGGGATGTCCAGGACTTGAACTCAGACCTGGAACAAGTAGACTTAATGGACGTTTACAGAACTCTCCACCCCAAATCCACAAAACATACATTTTTCTCAGTATCACATTGCACCTATTTTAAAAGTGACCACATAGTTGGAAGTAGATCACTCCTCAGCAATTGCATAGCATTTCACAACTTTAAATAAAATATTGGTTGGCTGCTTGTTTGTTATTTTCATCCCTTATTCCTTCCTGTCCCCATTGTTAAGCACAATAATTGGCTTAAAACAGGTTTTTAATACCCATTTTTAGACTGCATTCTAGCCTGGGCAATAGAACAAGAATCCCGTTCTCTCTCTCTCTTTCTCTTCCTCTTTTTTTCTCTCTTTCATTCTTTTTTTTTCTTTTTGCTTTCTTTTGCTCTTTCTTTCTTTTCTCTCTTTTTATTTAAAAAAAAAAGACTATGTTTTATTCATCTTTGTGTATCCTTCCATACTTCACTCAGTAGCAGATGCTCAAGAAAGTGTTACTGGATACAAGAATGTAAAAGCAGATATCAAATCTATTTTGTGACTTTCAGTTTTGTTATAGACACCCTGTCTTTACAAATGAGGCATTTCTGTCTTTCATTATTTTGTGTTTTATTGAGAAGAATGGTTCTACCTAAGGAATATATCAGACATGTGGGTGGTTGTCCCATTTAGGGGAACATTTCAGCATATGTAATAAACACAGTTTTGCGTGAGCATCCACCAAACATGCACATGACCTGATGTTATTGCATTTATGGCAGTGTCCAAAACATCTAATAACTGGTATCCTTTCCAACTTCTTGGTCTCACTGATGTGAATGCATGTTGGAAAAGGACATTTTAGCAGTCCTTACACATACACAGTGCCTTCTAATTTTCAAAGCACTTTCCCAGTATTCACATTGCACTTGACCCCTACCTAGCAATGTGGAAATAGGTGCTCTGATTGCTACTTGAAAGAGAAGAAAATTGTATTCCCAAGAATAACATGTGACTTGTCCAAGGTCACAAAGTTAGGCAGTAGTAGAAGTGAGGCAGAAATAGAAGCTATCTCATAAATCTTGACCTAGTGTGCTTTTGCATTTCAGTATCACTTTGAATTCCCCACTCTTATTCTGCAAATTCTCATGTGTTCTGGAGTCCTGAAATGATCTTTTACAGTGCAAAGTATTGTACATACTCACACACTTTCTTCTAGCTTAGAGAAAAGTTTGCTTTCAACTGTTACTCTTTGCAACAGCTGTTCTCTCATCTGCCCTTTTTTTTTACTTTTCAACTTTTATTTTAGAACCTGAGGTACCTCTGCAGTTGTTACAAACGTATATTGTGTGACACTGAGGTTTGAGATGTGATTGAACCTGTCACCCACATTGTGAGCACAGTACCCAAATAAGCAGGTGATCCTGCTTATTTCTTACAATTTAAGTTATATTCAGGTTATGATGCTGTATTAGTCTGTTCTCAAACTGCTATGAAGAAATACCTAAGACTGAGTAATTTATAAAGGAAAGAGGCTTAATTGGCTCACAGTTCTGTATGGCTGTGAAGACCTCAGGAAACTTGCAATCATGGTGGACAGTCCCTTTTCATAGTGGGACAGGAGCAAGAATGAGAGTGAGCCCCTTATAAAACCAGCTGATCTTGTGAGAACTCACTCACTATCATGAGAACAGCATGGGGGAACTGCCCCCATGATCCAGTCACTGCCACCAAAGTCCCTCCCATGACATGTAGAGATTATGGGAGCTACAATTCAAGATGAGAGATTTGGGTGAGGGCACAGTCAAACCATATCAGATGAGTCCAACAGTTTTTTGTTTTTTTTTTTTGTAACTCTTGAAGTAGTTTGCAAATAATGAAATGCATTCATTCTAAGTGCATCAATAGATGAGTTTTGGCAAATATATACACAGGTGTAATCCCATTACAATCAAGGTACAGAATATTTCTATTACCGCTAAAAGTTTCTTGTACCCTTTTGTGGCCTATCTCCTGTTGCCAGGCCGCCACTGATCTATTTTCTGTCTAACATTTAAGGTTGTGCTACACAGAATTTATACTTAAGTCAGATTACACCATGCCTTATCTCAAAACTCTCTCCAATTTTGCCACCCCACTCAGAGCAAAAGCCCATGCACATCCTTCAAGTAACCCACAGAGCCCTGGCCATTTGGCCTCCACATATCTATCTCTCTTATATCATTTCCCATAGAGCTCCCCAAACTCCTTCTATTTTCTTTATTTATTTTGTCTCTAATTCTTCTCAACTTGAATATGCATATGAAACTCCAGAGGGATATTGTTTAAAGGATATTCTGATCCAGTAGGTCTGGGAAGGGGCCTGAGATTGTGCCTTCCTGACAAAGTGCTAATATGGAGGTATTTTGATTACTAAGGTGCTAGAGCATTTATCCCCAACATAAGGGCAGAGGCTTGATCTGTTCTGCTTACCACTGTATTCTCAGTGCCTTGATATGGCCTGCTACATAGTATTAATAGCTGCTCAATACATACTTGGTGGCCAAATGAATGCATGAGTGAATGACTTTTACATATAAGGAAGCAAAGTTGGCTTCCTAGAGAATTTTTGTTTTCACTGGCTGACTTTGCAGCCACCACCAAGGCAAGTCAATTAACATCTTTGGGCCTCAGTTTCCTTTCCTGATCTGAACAAATGACACTGAGCATCACCTCTAAGGTCTTTTCTGGCTTGAAACATATTCTTGTATGAAGTGTGTGAGAAACAGTAATTCCCTAGAATCTGAAAAATAATTTCCCCACCAAATCAGAAGGAAAGGCAATTTTGCAAAAGTCACTGAAACTCTTCCATTCTTTTCTTAAGTGCTGTTCTTTTTTTCCCCTTCTCTCAACAGTTCTAGTCAAGAGGTTTTCCAACGTGTGATTTCAGAGCAGTTATGTGCTAAGTAATATTAAAATGAAAGAAAGCTCCCAGGCCATATTTACAGCCAAGAGGTCCCTTAAAAAAATCGACGTAATATCCAGTGTGACATTTTACAAGACTGGGTAGCTAATGTGGAGGCTGCAGGGGCAACAAACTTATTGTTTAAAATGGTCAAAAGGGACTGTCAGTTTTATCAGCCCATTGCCAATCTTCCAGCTGACCCCTGCTTTTATGTTTCCTTTACTGGTGTTCAGGAAGTTCTACCCTTTCTGCTTAGACAAAGACCAAGGGAATGCCGGAGGCAGTAGTAGATTGCAGTAGAGCAGGTTTCACACTTATGAAAGAACTGGTCATGGAAACATCAGCGACCAGTAGCTTCTGGGACATTAAACTGGCCATTTAGACAAAGCATAGCCTTGTGGTGAGAAAGAAAGATATCATCTGAGGCTATTATATGAATTAAATAAATGAACATCTGAATCGATGTAGCATCTTAGAACAACACTGCACAAACATGCTTTCAGTCTATTCAAACTTCTACCTCCGATTGGGAGGAAAATTACTAACAGCTGGGTAATGAAGTCACATCTGTGTTCTGCCGCTAGCTGAAACTACCTTATTCCTCTTTATCTGATCCAAATTGTACTACCATTTCAAAACATAAAAGGGTGGGAAAGAAAACTTGTACCGGTAGCTTCCAGATTTGAGATTTTGCTTGCAGGTCAGTATTGGTTCAAAACTTCTTGATAATTAAACCATTAAGTAAGGCATGGAACAAGTTATATATTTTATCCAGCTAATGCTTAATAAATAAATACAAATTATTCAAAAGAAAAGTAAGCTATACATCTGATGAACTCTCACACGTTAGTCAACCAAGCCCACATTTCACTATCTTTCTTTCTTTCTTTCATTATCTGGGTTTCTTGGTCAATTATTCAATCAGCTCAGTCATTCACTGCACTGTTTATAAAATTTGGAGAACCAGTGCAGTGCCAGACACAGAGCACTTCTACATGTCCAGAAGGAGAACGGAGTTGAGCAAATACTTGAGATTGACATTGCCTCTTTACAAGTTATCTTGAAGCATTTTTTTTCTACCATGTTACTGTACTGCTCCAAAGCCTTCAAAGGCTCTCTTTTGCTTGTGGAAGAAAGCCTAAACACCTTGGAATAGCATTCAAAGCATTCCTTAATATTTGGATAGCAATAGTGGTATGCCAGCAGTTACAGAGCTACTACATGGTGAAACCCAAATACCAACCAAGATGGGGTTGGATCTGAAGCCTAAATTCATAATTTCTACTCATACAGCTCTTAAGCAGTCTATGCTTCACCTAGAAATGCTTAACATAGGTAAGATCCCCACTACTTAAAATAGAAGGGACAGTGGAAAGCCATTATGGTGTCTGTTCCTTCTCAACTTTAACAGAGGATTCTGTATGCCTTTACTTTCTGTGTTTGCACATATGCCACTGAGAGCCAGGTAGTTGTAATAATAATAATAATAATGATATGCCTCATTGCCTAAGCAGCGGAAGAATCAGTAAAAAAAAAAAATAAATAAATAAAATAAATACAGGACATCAGGGCTCTAAATCATTGGCTTAGAATAGCCCTAGGAGAAGGCTGTATTTTCAGGAGTCAAAAATAAGTCCTAACTTCAATAGATCAATTGTAGGTCTAACAATGTTGCCTTTATTTGCTGTCTGTCAACAACTGTGGAGAAGGTGGAAATAGCTCTAATCATCAGTTATATATGACACAACCTCAATCCTGTCTCCATCAATGGGGGTCTGTGATGAGAGGTGTGCTCCAGCGGTTTGGAAAGATTTTAAAGGAAAACTTAGACATGTGGAGTAATTTGAAAGATGGGAGGGAGGGAGTTTTCTGGCTGCTCTAAGTGAACTGGCAGGAAGGTTTGTGTGAAAGGTCCCATTCAGGTTGACAGTACAAGGGGTAAACTTTCTGAGATATAATGTGCTTCTGATTGCTGGCTGACAAGGTATTTTCTTTTCTGTCTTCTAAAATATGCAGGATGCACCCATGTTGTGATTTACAACTGGGTTGGGTTTCATCCACCTGTGAACCTCTGCAAGCTGTGTAGTGAGTTGCCAATGAGAGGAAAGATGCTTTGATAGAAGCTTCACCATGTCAAAAAAGGACAAAAATGAGAAGTACCACCCTGCTTTCTAGATGAGATAGTTATTGAGAAAGCAGGAGAATATCAAGTAATAGCTCATTCATCAGGCACCAAAGCTAAATGAGAACTTCAATACAAATAAAGTTTCCAGATAAATGAAAAAAAAAAAAGAGATGCAAACTTTCTTGGATTTTTTTTGAGTATAGTATAATCTGTAGCATTTAATGTCTTGAAAAATTGATATCATTCTTATTAGCCTCACTGACTGTGTTGTCCTATGTGGAAAAGATACTGAATCATTTATTTCGATGTCAATTATTAATTGATTACTTTTTCTGTCCAGCCACTGAGCTAATGCTGGAGGTTGAATGGGCAATAAGCCTGACATAACCTCCAACCACATGAGAGTTGCTAAGACATACATAACCGTATGCTTAAATTCCAGTCAACTAAGCTGTTTATGTTCTTACTTCTGTTTATTTCCACTGGTTTGTATGTTTTATTAATGTCATTCATTTAAATAATAAAGAAAACAAAAACAACAAATGGAAGAGAAAAAGGAGGGAAGGAAGGAGGAAAGGAGGAGGGAAGAAGGGAAGGAAGGAAGGAAGGAAAGAGGGAAGGAAGGAAGGAAGGAGAGAGGGAAGGAAGGAAACAGAGAAGGAGGGAAGGATGGAAGGAAGGAGGGAAGGAAGGAAGGAAAAGAGAAAGGAAGAAGCAAGTATCTACCCTGTGCCAAGCATAATCTTAGGCACTGTGGGATAAAAAAGCATAACAGCAAAGTCAGGTGAATATTTTCTGACCTCACAGGGAGAGGTTTTAACTTATTAATCATCTTTAATTCTATGTTCCCAGAATCATCTTTGCACATAGAATAGTTGCTAAATATGTGTCCATTGGGTGACTGAGCTGTCCTTGAATTAATGAATATGTTCGGGTTGGGAAAATGTATTTTAAAAGTTTGTCTGAAATGTATCAAAATCAGAGACAAATGGTTTTAAATTAGTTTCCCCAGAGCATTTCTTTACTTGAGAGTCTTCAAGATATGAGGTCTTAGCATTCATATCATGGGTTCCATTTGTCATACAGAGTAAGTAACTGAAGAAATTGTTCTGTATTAATCCCAAGTTCCATTTCTTCTACAGCTATGATAAACTAAAAATGAGAATTAAAAGTATGGTGAAAATATTTAATGACTCTTTTAAGGAGAGGGGTGGTTAAGAAATTAGCTGTAGGCCAGGCATGGTGGCTCACGCCTGTAATCCCAGCACTTTAGGAGGCTGAGAGTGGGCGGATCACGAGGTCAGGAGTTTGAGACCAGCCTGACCAATATGGTGAAACCCTGTCTCTACTAAAAATACAAAAAGTATCCAGGCATGGTGGCGGGTGCCTGTAATCCCACCTACTCAGGAGGCTGAGGCAGAAGAATTGCTTGAACCCGGGAGGTGGAGGTTGCAGTGAGCCGAGATTGAGCCATTGCACTCCAGCCTAGGTGACACAGTGAGCCTACATCTCAAAAACAAAACAAACAAAAGTTAGCTGTAAAACTAAAATGGGGAATGGAAAGTTTAAGATAGTCTTAATTTATTGTCTCATTTTCTGGTCACAGAATTGGTGCATTGTGCTTTGATATCAATAAATATGGTTGTTTAATATATCTGGCATAAAAGAGTACCTTATCAGCTGGGCACCATGGCTCACACCTTTAATCCCTACACTTTGGGAGGCCAAGGCAGGAGGATCACTTGAGCCCAAGAGCTCAAGACAAGGGTGAGCAACGTAGGGAGACCCCATTTCTACAAAACGTTTTTAAACAATTAGCCAGGTGTGGCATGCACCTGTGGTCCCAGCTACTAGAAAGGCTGATGAGGTGGGAGGATTATTTGAGCCCAGGAGCTCAAGGCTGCAGTGAGCCATGATTGCGCCACTGAACTCCAGCCTGGGCAACAGAGCAAGAACCTGTTTCCCAGAAGAGAGTACCACATAAGAGGAATGTGCTACAAAGAAAGCAAAACAATGCTTAGTGCTAGTTAATTTGTGGCCTACTGACATGCTTCGAATAAGTGAATTTTTAAAATAATGTCCTTCTTTGTTGATATTTGCAAATATCTCTTTATTTCATAATATATGTGCATATTTTAATTATCTTGACTATTTGCTCATTAATCACAAGCAAGATTAACTGAATCTAAGAATATTAATTCCCCAGTGCAAATAACAGCCCTGGTCATTTATTCTTATACTTGGAAACAGAATAAGAATTTTGTTATTCACCAAAGAGGAACTCTAGTCCACATTTCTGATTGATTAATTTGTTGATGATTCAGGTGGTCTCTAGCGAGTTCTGTTTCATTTACTTCCTTAGTTGTTCTACTAGGCAGTCAGTCTATTACGATGCAAAGGTTATCTTTTTAGCTTGGGACACTTCTCTTCAGTTGAAAGTAGTTTGTGTCTTTTCTTACAAAATTCCAGTGAAAATATTAGTTATTATTTATTTTAAAATGCATAAAACACTATACTACTAAACATTTCCAAATTTCCTCTGGGTATGACTGCTCTATTCTGATAGAGTTCCATGAAAATTATCATATTGGAGAATTTCAGGAGGCTCCATCCTAGAGCATTCTAATTGGCAAAGTGATACTTAAGAGCTTTTACACTGTATAGCTGATTGTCAGAAATATTCATTTTGTGTTCATATGTTATATATTTCATAGATTTGAATACATTTTAAACTGTTTTTAAGAATGTAATTCAATCCCACATATAATTATTTATGCTGTATGCCCAGGCGAATCTGCAATACTCACTAGCCAAAATTTTTCATACTGTTGATTGCTAAACACTTGGGGGAAATGGGGCATTGTAGATTCCTGTGTGGGGCTCTCCCATCTCCTTTTCTCAAGACCCAACAGCTATGAAAGATTTTCTCATATGAAAGTATCACACAGGCTCAAGAACAGAATCGATATGACTGTCATCAGCAGAGGAGTAAACCATGACCTTTTGCCATATTCAGTGGTTCAACACGGTTCCAAGCTAGCAAAGAATGAAGAGGATGGAGGAATTGTTTCCGTCTCACCATGTGGGAGTGTCATGCAAGGCAGCGAAGGAATCACTTGATGGTGGACTTCGGACACAAGCCACCACAGCAAGGAACAGAGTGATAAGGGGTTTCCTTTGAGAAAGGTGAAATGGTGTGCTTAGGATTGCTGTATTACATGACATGGTCTCATGGAGACGAGTCTATTCCTTCATTCCCTTCAATCTGTGCTGTCTTGGGACTGTGTTGAACCACTGAATATATAAAAGGTCATGATTGACCTCTCCATTCAAGATTGCTAAGACAAATGCTATTTCAGAATGCAGACCATTTAAACGTACTGAGAAATGAAACTGAAGCTTGATATCTGTTGAGGCTATTCCCAATCCTGAGTGCTTTCCTTAAGAAACTTCCACTGGACTTAGGAAGATAAAAGTTTGAACTTCATACACACACTCTTCATATGGTAGTTTCTGTACATAACCATGGCGTTGCAGTAGGTAGCTAGACAAGCATGAGCAGTGCAGGAGAGGACTCCCCCCATACCCCACCAAGAAAGTCAGATCACCATCAGGTGATGGGCAGGTAGCTGTTAACTGTCTCTCTAGAATAACAATTTGTCACAGGCAGCACCAGGGAAAGGCAGGTGCCCTGTATAGATAGGAAACACCTGAACCTGGTGATCTGCAGCTTCCTGATGAGATCTCAGGAGTTGGGCAAGTGAGCTGATACATGTACATTAAAAGGAAAAAATGGCAAAGTTTAACTGGTATGTGACCTTCGGGGGGGCATTCCACAAGAAAAGGGACACAAGATGCAGGAAGTAGGCCAGCATGTAAAAACCCTAAGTCCAGGGTCAAATAGGGCACTTGACCTCCGAGAGGTCCACATGACCTTCTTCCAAGTGTACTTTACTTTCTTTTCTGCTCTAAAGCTTTGTAATAAACTTTCACTCCGACTCTAAAACTTGCCTCAGTCTCTTCTTCTGCCTTATGCCCATCAGTCAAATTCTTTCTTCTGAGGAGGCAAGAATTGAGGCTGCTGCAGACCCATACGAATTTGCCACCAGTAACTCAGATAACTTCCACTGCTAACAATATCTCTGTAGGTAGACATTTCTATCACATGCATATTTCTAGGCAAGATGCTTGCTCTATATTGCATATCCCTCCCTACTTTATGAGAATCTGAGAAATCAAATGTTCTTTGCTGTGGTAGGTTGTGTTCAAAGGCCACCATCAAGCCCTTCCTTTGCTGCACTGTATAATATCCCCCACATGGCAAAGGAATCTACTTTTGCATCCCCTTCAATCTGTGCTGGCTTGGGATTGTGTTGAACCATTGAATATGGTAAAAGGGATGCTCTCTCAGTTCTGGATCTAGTTGTTAAGAGGACTGGCACTTTCTTCTTGCCTTTTGTAGTACTGAGTTGCCAAGTAGGAAAACGTGGCTACTCTGCTGTCAAGAGATTCCAAAGGTAGGAGCACTGAGGAATCTCAGTGGGATATGGGACATGTGAGTGACGATCACCTGGGATGTCTAGCCCAGTGGCGCCTTCAGATGACTCCAGTTCCAACCACCATCTTGCTGCAACTGTATGAGAGGCCCCTAGTGAGAAACACCCAGCAGAAACCAAGTAGGTTTTTTTTGGGTGGTTTTCTCTGCAGCAATAGTGCACTAGAACACATGCTCTCTTAGTAAAATACTGTGGTTGGACACAAGTACGAGTGACAGAGAGCTATGAGAGGAGAGAGAACTACAAAGCCAGAAAGATCAGCATGAGAAGATCAAAACTGAAACCACAAAAAACTCATCTGGTGCCTAATATGGTGGTTTTTTCTACATTTTTTTCTTCTTGTATATCCATGAACTTTCCTTAAAAATCATTTCTTTCTTTATAAACTAATATAACAGCTCTGCAAAACATTTGGAAACTAGAAAAGAGAAAAATGTTTCTCCATTATCCTGCCATCCTTACATGATTTCAGTTAGCTATTTGGAAATTTTCTTATCACATTCTTTTTCCTTCATCATGTGCATTAAGTTTCACTTCCTTAAAATGACAGTCAAAGGAAAATCTAGCTTAGTGATGCCTGGAACTTGTATAACTTCAGGGGGAAAAAAGAGAAAATATTATATTAAAATAAAATTAAAATAATCTTAATTTAAAAATTTATACCAAAGTCTATAACCGTATGAAACACATCGCTACAGACTCCATACGGGCCTTTGAAGGCCTTTTGTAAGTGAGAGATCCTGAAACTCAAGTTTCACCAGCTTCATGGTAAAACTACCTTTGATCATAATGTATATATGAAATTGCATCCTGTTATTTTCTCTTTTATTGTATCAAAATAATTTTTCATGTTGAAGCCTAGCCTTTGTAATATGAGCTTTAAAGCCTGCACATTTTTCTGTTGGGTCAGTACACTCCAATTACACTAATGCGGAGTTTAGCATCTTGGAAGTATTCACATTTTGGGCTGGATAACTTTGTTGTGGGGGCACGGTCCTTTGCCAAATGTCCCCTGGGGGGCAAAATTGCCCCTCTGTTTGAGAGCAGCTACCCTAATCAATCCTCTATCCTGGTTACTTATATTATTTTCTTTTTTAATGATTATAAATGAAACATTTTCATGCATATGAATTTATTCAGTTTTTAACTTCTTTCCCTTAGAAATGGAATTACTGTGTTAAATGGAATGGCATTGACATGGCTTTTAATGTATACTGCTAAATTTCCTTTCCCAAAAGCCTTATAGTTATCTGAAATACAGGACAACAAAGTTTACTACAGTTGTGGATATGTTTAATATAAAATAATTGCATATTCTAACTAATTACACCAACATAGTATATTTAAACTATGTATTGTACTGAAGATATCAGACTTAAAACAGTTTTGTTTTTTTTTTCGCCCATAAACTCTATTTTCTGTAAACCTATCCTCTCATAGAATGGTCAGCTAAGAAATTCCAGATTGACTCTTTTTTTTTTAAATTTTAAAACTCTAAAAATTATATTTTGGGAAAGAATTGCTCTATTTCCACCAACCAGGAGAAAGAACTTGAAGATATTTTTCTAGATTGTTGTTTTTCTTACCATCTGCATGCCTGAGCCCTTCTCAGAGAAAGTCTATATTTAAATTCAGAAAGCAAGCGGTAAAACTGTTTCAACATGATGCATTTGCCGGTATAAGGAAACTGTAGACTTCCTGCTCTCCATGGTGGTTCAGGAGCAGGGATGAAGGCACACTCAGCTTCCGAGCCTGTGTCTACACCTGTCAAGATGGATAATTAACTGCTTTCCCACATTTCCCCTGTCCATCACTGCAAAAGCTCCATTATTCTCCCTTCCCCACTTCCAAAGAGAAACGAAGATCTCAGTTGTTTTGTGCCAGGAATAGAATCAAGAAAAATGGCTTTTTGCTCTGTTTGATGCCTGCTGACAACATCCCAGCTCTCTGGGGGGAAGCTCTGGATCCTGTCTCCCAGATGGTTGGAGGCAAAGGCCCCGTTGTTGTTTCACTCCAGTTCCACAAGGCAGGGCAGAGCTCTCTCAGCAGGGACTCCAACAGCCTTTGCCCTTAAGGGGTCCATAAGCCCCTCCTACAGAACTGCCTTTCTCACTCCACTCCTATTTCAGGGAGTGAGCGCCAAGGCTCTAAACCATGAGGACAGACTTTGTAGCCTCTGGAGGAATTGACATAGTACAGGCTGTCAAAGAGTAAATATAACAGTTTCATTAAAAGTCTGTCACAAGGGCCAGGGGCGCAGTGGCTTCTGCCTATAAGCCCAACACTTTGGGAGGCTGAGGTGGGAGGATTGCTTCAAGCCAGAATACCCAGGCATGGCAGCGCATGTACCTGTAGTCCCAGCTGCTGGGGAGGCTAGGAGTGTCTGAGCCTGGGAGTTCAAGGCTTCACTGAGCTATGATTGCACCACTGCACCGCAGCATGGACGGCAGAGTGAGATCCCGTCTCAAAAATAAAATAAAGTCTGTCACACAAGGATTATTCCACAATTGTTCATATTCATCTCAAAGATGATTTTAAAAGTGCATTTCCTCTTTCCATTCATCCCTCTCTACCTCTCCTTCAATCTGCCTTTCTGCCTTTTCTCCTTTCCAGGTCTCTTTCTTCTTCCCTCCCTTTCACGGTCCCATTTCTTCTCCTTCCTCCAAAGTATTTTTACCGAATTTCATGAAAATGGAAGTGTAACTGGGATTATCTTTTAATCTTAATATATTCCCCTCCAGACTCTCAAATTCCACAGATGGCTTTATGGTTTTGCTCTATTTCTGTTTAATGTGAATCTTCAGAAACAGTTAATAGAAATCTACCATATTTAGCTCCTAGAAATGTCCTTAATGAAAGCTGATAAATAAATGGAGTGCTTATGATAGGGAAATGAAAAGTGAAGACAGGAACATGAGAACCTCTCTAGCAACTCTCTGGGAAGTTTGGGGAGTTTGGTGTGAAATGCAGGCCAGGTGGCATAAGCCACAGGTCTAGAAGAAATTGCTTCCCCAGAAGCTTCCTAGCAACCAAAATGTGTACCTGACATGGCTTTTAATGGGCAAGATGATGCAGTGCTATGTAATTCGTAAATAATAAAACAATTTTCTTGCTGAAGGATCTGATACTACCCAATAGCTCAGAAGAATCCAATAGATTCCCAGTTTAAATGCTCATTTTGTTTTATTTAAATAGGAATACTCTCAAAAGGTAGGCAATGCGGAATTGATTGTAAAATGTATTAGATTGGCAAATTAGACACTAATTTTAGACTAAGGTAGGAAACAAATTACCAATGCTCTGAATAAGGTAATAGGCCTCTCTCAACCCCAACTTATCCATTACTTGTGCTTTGGGTATTAGGTTAAACAGAGCCCAGTAGATCAGATTTCAGCATTAAACTCACTATTGTTTTTACATTGCTATATACATCAATTTCCATTTCTAGTTTTATATATAATCAAAAGAAATTAAACCAAATTTATGAAACAAAATAATTTTTGCTTGAAAAAAATTCATGAGTCCTAAACTTTTGGATGAGTGGAAACAATTATGTTTCTGACATATAACATCATCACAACTTTTTCAATATACGTATGTGTATGTGTGCATATATAGTTTTCTTAAATCTGGATGAATTTGTAAAATCTAGGGGAATTATTCATTTTACCACCCTTTCTACCTCCTGGGATGGTCAGGATTAATTTTTCAAATGTATACAGAGGGGAGGTACAGAGATAGGAGAAGCATTGTTGAAATTTTATAGGCAAGCATTAATTTGTACAAACTCTACATATCTTGGAGGATAGTTTATGAGTACAAACATAGAAGGCTGGCTTAATTTACTATCAGGAAGTGTTTTAGACACAAGGAATACATACATACATATATAAACACACACACTAAGACATACATATATATATATATATATATATTACTATCACATTTCAATTGTAACCATTACGTCTTACCATTTTTGTTCAAAAAGAAAATGCATTTAATCTAGTTGGTTTGACTAGAGTCAAAACATCATAACACATGTACTAATTATATTCACTCATTTCTCTTACATACTCGTAAGCCCTGCAAGTATAATTTAGTGTGATATTTATCTCTTTGATTCTTTTACAGAGCAGAGAATTATGGTCTTTTGTCACATGGGTCTAAATAATTCTTAACAATGTGTACTTCCCTCTGCTGAGATTTTTCATTTGCACTTATTATGTACATACTCTCCTTTAGACAAAAAGACCATGACCCTATCCATTTTTCCAAAGTTTCTCTCCTTAGATCTGCTTTAATTTTCTACCTCGGGCCCAACAGTATATCACTACATCAAAATCCAGTTTCAATTTTCATTACTGACTGTCACCTAATAAAAATGTCACATTAATAGATTAATAAGATAGAATAAAAATTAATAAATAAAAATAAGACAATTTGGTATGTAGTAAATTTGACAAAACAAATGGTTAGTGAAAAAGATAATTATTCAATAAAAGCTATTGTTACAACTGGAATCTAGGGGGAAAAAACAGCCAGAGCTTAGTTTCACACTTTATATAAAAATAAACCTGGAACAAACCAAATGTTTGAATACAAAAACTGCAAGTGTTCATTAATAATGGACAAATCAAACTCTTGTGATTATAGGCAAACAGTAAAGATATAGAATAGTTGAAAAGTACAATGTACTATTTTGATTTAGTAGAGAATATACATGTTGAAGCACATGTGGGCATTTGTAAAACCTAACCACATTTTAGTAATAAAGCTAATCTTATCAAATTTTGAAGTATTGGTATCATATTGAATATAGTCTCTGATTATAATGCAATTTAGTTTAAATAAATAATCAAGGAATTACAAGAAACACTACATTCTTTTATAAATACAAAAATATACTTCAAAACAATTCATGTATCAAAGGAAAAATAATGGAAATCAGACTGTATTAACAAATGGATTATAGCAAATATATTATGTATCAAAGCTTGTAAGATGTAGTTAAGGCTTGAGAAGAAATGGTCTTAAATATTTACTTTAGAAAATAAGACAGGCTTGAAGTTAGGGAGTGCTGAATCCAATTTAGGAATTTAAAAATCATAACTGACAAATACCTACATTCAAAGTATATGGGAGATGCCTTATGAGTCAATAAGAAAAAATCCAAGAAACTCAACAGAGAAAAACAAGTGTGCAGAACACTTGAAAAGATAATTCATAGAAGTAAAAACCTGAATAAACCCGAAAATATGCTCAACTTTGTTAGTCCAGAACATTCACATTTTGATCACGTGAAATATGATTTCATACTCACTGAATTGAAAAGCTTGATACTGCCAGTTATTAGCAAGGATGTGGAGCAACACAGCTTTCCTCCACTCCTGATAGGAAGATAAATGAGAACTATCTGGAAAACAGTAATTAATTTTACATAGCTAGGTTGAAAATACTCACAGCATACAATGCAGAAATTCTAGTCCTTGTCATACTCCAAGAGTTACAGAACTCTTAAAATCATGTGCACTGGCGAACAATGACAAGAATGTTCAGAGCAATATTGTTGGAAATGGCAAAAAAAGTAATCAGCACAGAAACATATGTTAAACTATTTGAAAATATGACATCTGAGGAAGGGTACAGGATGGCTGGAGAAGGAAGGTGTGAGGGAGACTAGCTTCTTTCCTCCTTCTGAATTTTGTGACTACAGTACAATACTTATATTAACTATTGATAAAATAAATAAATAATGTTAACCAACAACACAACTATCCAGTTCTCACTCTTTCAAACCCTTTTAAGAGACTGAACCAAAAATCTGTCAGAAACTAGTTGAATGTCAATAAAAGGCATTTCCTTAAAAGATGGAACTTTACCTTATTTTAAAAAACATATCCAAAGAGAGGACGGACTATATAAAATCCCTGCAAATGTTCCTTGAGCATATGCTAGAGGCTGTGGGGGAAGTGTTGCTGTTCATACCCACTTTGAGGAGGAGGAGTAAAATACATCTAAAATAACATGGGAGAAAATTTAAATAGCCTTTTTCTCCTAGATATATGCAACTATTAATACTGCCATAAAGAACACAGAGGGGTATTTTTGTGCATGTTTCAATCTTTTGGAAAATGATAAATGGATACATAATTAAGTACAATTATAAAGTTACTACAGATTCGCATGAATGCCTTAATAAAAGCATAATTCAAAATGATTCATCAATATTTCTTGAAATAGAACGAAAACAACTTGAAAATTTCAGCACAAAGGAAAAACATCAAGTGTGTGATTTTGAGAGGTGATAAACATCTGATACTGAAGGGACTGGAAGTACAAACCACCTACACAGCCACAATGAGGGATCATTAGGTTATTGTGTAGAACTGTTTTTTTCACTGTTGAAGCATTACATAGTTAGCAGCTTCTCCTCACATCCTCTTACTTCATATTTGATGCTCTTTTAGCACTATACAGGAAATATCCATTTCAATTTCTCTGAGAATTGTCACAGCTCTTTTAGCCCCTTTTTCTCCTAAAAAGGTCTAATGATGGAATGTGTATTATCTAGTATTGGTCAAGGGTGCCTTTGAGTTAGACATATAATGTCTCTGGGTGTCATGTCATTTCCAATTAATGCTAATGTCTCTTCCAGCCTATCAGTCTATATTGCCAGAGTCAGGGCCGGAAGCCCTCTGAAATTTCTGCAGCTCTCCTTAGTAACTCTGTTATACATGGACAGAAATTATAGCAGCCCTTATTTGAATCCTCTTTTACAGAATGTTATCAGCTATACTGGATTGAACAAATAGGGCTTTACTTTCTTTTACATAACAACTATGGAAGTTCTGGCATTGGTTCACCAGCTCAACAATTTTAGGACTCAAATTTTTACAGTTTTACTGGGCAGACCCTCAGCATCATATGATGGTTGCTGCACATGCTGCCAAACAAGATAGAGTATTTTTATTACCAGCCAATACTTGACCTTCCCACTAGAGTTAACCACTGTTCTAATATCTATCACTATAGACTAATTTGCCCCTTCTAGAACCTTTTACAAATGGAATAACTTAGGATGTAGTCTTTTGTGTCTGGCTTCTTTCATTCAACATTTTTAAAGATTTATTCATGTTATTATATTGCTGAATTTTATTGCACTATACGAATACATCATCATTTCTTTATCTATTGTCCTATTGATAGACACTTAGATTGCTGTCAGTTTTTGGCTGTTATGAATAAAGCTGTTGTGAACATTGACGTAACCAGTCATTGTGTGGACTCATATGTCTTCATTTGTATTGGTAGAAATACAGAAGTGGAATTGCTGAGTCATAGAGCTGAGGTATATTTAGTTTTATGAGACACTGCCAAAGAGTCCTCTAAAGTGGGTGCACCATTTTACATAATGTAGTTATTCTTGATGACGGTATAATTTTGGAATTGATGCATCATCAATTATGTAATTGTTTCCAGATTAGACATTTATTTTTTATTGTTTTCAATGTTGCCTTTCTAAAATAGGAAATGCTGCTTGAACACCTTCTTATAAATAATATTTTGTCTGTTACTGGAATAGTTCTGCTATTGGAATATTTAATAGAGAAACTAGGGGTGGGATTACTGAATGCTGTCATGACTTTTTAATTTCCCAAAGGCGTATACTAGTTTATTTTTTCAATCAATTAAAAAAATTGTTGCTAAGCTCTTTCCTTTTCATAATTACAATAATTTGCATAGATCTTAGGTTTACAGCTTAATGAATTTTTACATATATAAAATACAACAGCTATGGCCCAGATGAAGAAATAGAACATTTTCAGCATCTTGGAAACCCTTCTGCTGCTTCTAGTCTATACTATGCTTACAAAGGGACCTACTATTTTGACACTGATCTCATAAAACGATTGCACTTGTGTTTAAAATTCATATAAGTGGAATCACATACTTTACAAGCCCTGGCTTTGACTTGCCTTTCCATTGGCCTTTCCTGGGCAACCAACATTCTTCCTGTCTTCCAATATGGTAAAATATTCAGTGTAATAAGAGTAGTCTTGACTAGCAGTATAGTTATTGAATCCATGCTGTTTATTTATTTTCATATGTAAGATTTAAAATATAAAATAGAAATTTTATTCCAAGTCCAATCTTAATTTTTGATATTGATGAGGAAAACCTGAAGCATATTTAACAAAAACAATGGTCACAATTTGTTGAGCTCAGAAATGGGTACTATGTGCTCCCTAAAGAATTTATATCCATAATTTCATTTAATCTTTTTAATAATCCAAGAGAAAGATACAATTACGCCAACTTTTCTGTATAAGAAATCTGAAGCTAAGAGATACAAAATTACCTTACTAAATCTTACAGGGCTAGTATGGCTGAAGAAGAATGCATATTCAAGTGTGTCTGGCATCACTCAGATGTGTCTGACACCACCACCCATAACTATACTGGAGACTAGTCCTTTAAAATTGCAAATGCTCAGTCAGTAGAGAAAAGTCTAAACAAACATCAGAGGACTCTTGAACTGGCCCTGTTTTTCTCTGCTCTTTAATAAAAGCTGGAGGCAAGCTGCTAAAGATGAGGGGTGAAAAGCTGACTTGATGACAAATATATTTGCCAGGCATAGTTTTTCGAATCAGCTGCCCTCTTCAGTCATTATTAGCTTTACCAGCAAATTGAAATGGTAGGTGTATATTAACATTGCAGCCCACAACTGGCCATATTACTGCTAATCAGGGCCATTTTTTCATTAAAATTCAATTAAAACCCCAAGACATCAGTATATAAAATTGTATAGGAAGTAATGAACAGAGCAGCCAATGTCTGAAAAACAGCATGGATTCAACAACCATACTGTGAGTCAAGACTACTCTTACACTAAATAGTTTACCATATTGGAGGACAGTCAGAATGTTTGTTGCTCAGGAAAGGCCAATGAAAAGATATTAATAAATCAAAGCCAGGGCTTATCTCTGAAGGCAGCTGGACACCATTTAACCCAAGTGATTTGCTAGTTCCAAATGAGAAGGAGGTATTAAATACTATAGAATACTAGAAATTGCAAATAGATTTTTACACTACAGAAACCAGGTCCCAGTTAAAAGCTAGGTAAAAATGCATCAAAGAAACATCAAATTAGATATATTTGATAAAAATGCATACATCAAAGAAACATCATCATCAAAAGAAAAGGATAGAGCCAGTGCTCAAATAAAATTTCAGGTCTGTGTGACAACTTTATTTATAGAAATGAACACAGGAGTCCAACCTTTTTTTGAATATAAAGGTATTTTTGCAACTTAAAAAAGTTACAGTATAAAGGAATTAAAATTGTATGTGCATAAATCATAAGTGTGTAAGTCAATAAAGTTTCACAAAGTTCATACTCAGGTGTCTCCACCCCAATCATGATATAGGACATTTAGTGTGTTTCATAAGCCACTCATATGCCTTATCCTGGTTACTGTCCTACTCCAAAAGTAACAACTATTCTTTCATTTGAAGGGTAACCATTAAGAGTAACACAGCCTTCAAGTATACTGATGCTTTAGAAAAAAATTTAAAAATTGATATTCAATCCCAATTTTTGTTTTTTAGGAGCTCAGCAAGTGTCATAACAATTTAACAGAATAGAGCTACAGAAAGAGCTAACAGAATAGAACCACTCAACATCATCCTCTTGCACCCAAACAAAAAAAAAGTTGATTTTTTTCAAATTTTTGGAGAGAATTTTATGAATTTTATTTCATTTCATTCAGGTATTTTTAAGAGACTCCCCACAGTTGATTTTTCTTTAAAGTTCTACTTTAACCAGTTGACAGCAGCCTAACTGATTGTTGGTAAAAACAGGAAAATTAAGTAAGTTTTTTCAGTGTTTGGGTACAGTTATTTCCCTGATTTCTCCTTTTTAAGATCATTCTGTGCCCAAAGGCACAACATGGTCAATTAAGGTTTTAATAAATTGTGTCCCCTCAGTACAGTTTTTTAGTGTAAAACTAATCAGCCTAATTGAGATCGATTATTTGAACTTGGCCTTATCAACGCAAAAATCAAATTAACTAGAATATTACCATGCTGACAAAATATTTCTGACATTTCAATCCCAAATAAATGCAAACCTTGCAAATGCTTCCAAATTCTTAACACTGATTATAAATAAATAGCATGCCCTTCTGCCAAGGTCAGGTTTTTCCCATAATTGGTCTGCAATTAGCTCCTTTTTTTTTTTTTTTTTGCTATATATATGCGGGTTAAGAGGATATTTTATAATGAGTTTATGTTCCCCTCTTTATCCACTGCCCTTTAATTTGAGATTGAAAAATTACTTATTTTTCCTCTATATAAATGTCACTGTCAACAGTTTCCTTCTGGATATTGGAAGGCTTTGTAAAAGTAACCAAAGGGATATAAGTTATTAATCATGATTTCTAAAATTATTTTACATGTAAAAATTTATATCTTTCTGAAAGCAGCTGGTTGAACAATTAGCCTCTGCTTACACTTCTCCAAAGTTTCTTAGCAAGCCCCAAAGGTGCCTGCGAGGCACTAGGAAGTAGGTGTGGTAATGTTCTCAGCTGTGGTAGTACACAGTCACTATCTCTTTGTCCTACATGTCACCCCCATAGTAAAACTATTTCTGGGGAAAATGGAGAGGGTATGAGTTACTCAAATATTAACTTTAGATGACTTCTAAACAGAGATCAGTAAATCTTAGAAAGCACTGCCACTTCTCATACAAACAAAACAACCCTGGCTTACAAAGAGTGTTAAAGAAAAGTGTGATGATCCCAAGGTCTTGAGTCATTTAAGGAGTCCCTGCAGTTTGACACTTGGTTTTACTTTTAATTGCATCTTCTGCTCTGTTTAACTTTACTCGACTAGACTTAAAAATATTTAATCAGAACCTGGCTGCCTGCTTTAAAAAAGGGGGGAAAAAAAACCCCCTGACTGATACTCTTGGGCAAGCATGACCTTGAGAAGACAAGGACACATTTACAATGTTGTTTTCATTCTAATTTGCATTTAAGGAGAGAAACAAGTGCCATGACTGATTAGCAAAATAAAGTTATTAAAAACAATTGACGTAGGCTTAGGTAACCTGTAAAAAGAACTTTAAAAATAAAAACAAAGAGAAAACTTCTAGTATTCCCTTCCCCTCCCTCAAAGGAAAAAAAATAAAAACAACCCAGAAGGCTCATTCTTCTCATGATTTACTGAATTTTCTGAATTGCTAAAGCCATATGGTTGTATTTTAATGTTTATTTTTCTTTAAGTGTCTTCTCTAATGTTAGTTTATAGAATGTTATAGTTGTGACTGGAGTATATAAATATATTTAATAACAATCTTGCTACTTTCGGGTATGAAGGCCTTTAATATACAGCATTAAAATAAATGAAGATTTTGTTTGTCTTCTGTATTTTAATTTTCCCAAGTATTTTTCAAATTTTACATCAAATTTTGAAATGTTTGTTGGATGCTTTTTAGTATTTTAAAATTAATTAGTTGATTAACCAATTAATTAATTAATTACTTAATACAAAATTTCACATACTAACACCACCCAGTTGATTCTATACAACACAAGCTCCCCATGCAGGCCTCTGGGTGGCATCGTGCTGGATCCCTGGAGCTGCTTCCTCTGTGTCTCACTGGGTATTTCGTAGGCACACACAGTCTCTAGTTCTTAACTCTGAAAATGCACAAGCATCTTCTTCCCTCCCAATGCACATTGATCTGAGTTATCTTAATACACTAAGCTCTGACTAAATTTCATTTGTCCCCATGGATTTAAAACTCTTGTTCAGTAACCCAGCTGATGTCCACTGACATCATCTCTGTGGCCAACCATTCACTGTATCTCAGGTCTTCCTTGAGACTTTCAATCAAACTGTCATACAATTAGATTCATTCATAAACATGTGCTTTTCCTTTCTTTCTCTTTTCTTTGGAGGTGTTGTTTCTCTCCATATATATATATATGTATACATATATATTTGGTATGATCAAGATCATTTACCAAACTTCCTCTTGAAACTAATTTTTTCTCCACAGACTTCTTAATCTTTCTTTTGAATCCTCACTAAATCGCAATTTCCTGAGCCTCATACATTCTCTTTCTACCATATCCCTAGTGTCTAGACTAGTTCCTGGCACAGAGTTGGCATTCAGTAAATATTGAAGGGTGGGTTGTTTAGATGGGTGGATAAATAAAGGCATCAGGGATAACAGGCCTACTACACTCTTTGTCCAAGGATTATAGGACCCTTTCAGAGATATAAGCTCTCAGTTAATCACTTCTGTAGAGGATGATGAGCATCTATAATAATCTTATCCTCAACTGCTGATTCCATTAAGGACCATGAATCATGCTCTATGACCAACATTTTATTTGATAGCTTGGCCCACACATTACACCCAGTTTGACTAAAATGCCAGTGCAATTGACCAGCATAGATTTAAGGTGTCCTTATTTGAGAAGCAGGGGCATCACCCCACCCCACCAACTTTCTTGCCTCAGTAAATTAGTCTCAAAGATAAGCCTTCATTTCATAGTCTTACCTTAATTATCCTCCTATATTTGGAATGATGTACAAGGACATACTTTACTTTTCTGTCTCTTAGACAACTTATTTTTAAAACTTCTTATATTAATTATAATTAAAACTAATGCAAGCTTCATATACTTACTATTAAGATATTAATAGTATTAAGATATTAATAATTAAGACTATTCAATGCCTTGTTTTCCAATTATTCATACTTAAAATCGTAGTATCTGCTTTCTTTTCACAGGAGACCATTTCATTGTTCCAAACTCATTTTCCTTAATTTCACTTTTCTGGGTTCCAAGAAAAGGGCGTTGCATTCTGCTTGACCATGTGTGTCAGTTGGGGAGGAAGTGTAGAGCAAGGGGCGCTTGAATGAGAATAGGCTTTGAATTTTATTGGTCCATTCTGAATGGCTTTTGTCCTTCTCAGCGGACTCCAGGAGAAGACAACTGTTAGTGTAACCACAGCCAGAATGAGGATGATGTCATTAATAAAATAGGTGTGTTAGGTTGGGTTCCCCTAGAAGCAGAGCCTGAGATGGAGAGGTAACAGAGATTCTTAGAAAATGATTTATTGAAGAAAGACTCTCAGGAAAAACTTATAAGGGAAGAAAGGATGCAAGATGTGTGTTCAACTCAATGGTGGCTCTGGAAACAACATTGTATCTCTACCTATGTAGCCTTGAGACAAGAGGACTGAGTTTTCACACCCACAGGATCAGAGAGTCCTTGCATATCAGCTTTAGGGTGCATGGGGATAGTAGGGGACTGCCTACCATGGGAGGAGGTGACTTTTGTCTCTCAAAGACAATCTTCTGGAGGCATTTTCAGGTTCCAGATTTAGTGCCAGCACCTACTGTCCTAGTGATTTAGGCAAGGTCCTGCCTAATCACATTTGCTACAGTGGAAAAGTCTTAAGAAAGAAGGAGAATATATTTCACACTCCTGAACTTTGGTTTTTGTGTGGTTGAAACGCAATTCACAATTTTACCCTTTCCTTGAGATTTTTCAGCCTCCACTTCCTTTTGGTTGTTGTTGGTGGTCCAAGGCTGCTGAGTCTTGGAACATCTTTTAATTTTCCCAAGTCTTCTGCAAATGGTTTTGAATGAATATTTCAGTTGTTCTAAGCCCTTGCTTCTCCTCCCCTCCCTAATTATTGATTCTTAACCACATTCTTGATAGCCAGGATTTCCAGTCCCACACAAATACTGTATTTCATGAATTCTCAGATATATCATTTCATATTTTAACATCTCAGAAACTAGACTGTCATATACCATAAAAATCGGCAGTCTTTTTCCCCCTTTATTATTAGTTACATAAACGGGAGTCCCTCTTATGATCAACAGCTTTTAACATTTGATTATATGGTAAATTATACACACAGCAGGCTTACATTTACTATTCCATAAAGGTGGTCTTTGGTTATATATCTGTGTTTCTATGATAAAATAACTGAGTTAGAGGTGAACTTTTAGAATGCAGTCTATTATTAAGTACCAATGTATTTGAACTAGCACACCATTGGATGTATTGGATTCTGTGAATCACAATTTATTGAAAGGATTTTTTTTTTTGAGACAAAGTCTCATTCCATTGCCCACACTGGTGTGCAGTCACGTGATCACAACTCACTGACTTCCTGAGCTCAAGTGATTCTCCCACCTCAGCCTCCCAAGTAACTGGCGGGGAGGCACACACTACCACACCCAGCTAATTTTTGGTATTTTTTATAGAGACTGGTTTTCTCCATGTTGCTCAGGCTGTTTTTGAACTCCTGGGCTCAAGCAATCCACCCACCTGAGCATCCCAAAGTGCTGGGATTACAGGCATGAGCCACCCTGCAGGGCCTACTGAAATAATTTAATTTGTTAATGTGGGTGAAAGTACTTTGGCCATTAGCATTTACTAGTCTCTCAATACCTTTACTTATTCTTTTTTTTCCCCTTCTATAAGTCTTAAGATTAATCTCCAGAACTTCACATGTAGGTTGACACCTTGCTAATTTGTACAAATGAGAAGGAGGGCCTAACTGAATAAAAATTATGAAAAAAAATGAATTTTTAAAATTCAAGAACAAGTAACTGATACAAGGTTAATGAAGCATTACCTAGAATTAGCCCTTAAGGGAACAGCCTCAATAAATGGATAAGAATAATTTATAATTAGCCTTTTCTTTTACACCTCAAGAGCACTCAGGATGAGCTTATCTATAAGAAACTTAGACATATCTGCTATTGCCTGTGATTTTATTTCTATATTTAATTGATCTCAGGATAGTTTTCTTAGATATTGTATAGCTAAGGTAACAGAGTCCCTGCCAAGGGACACTGCATGATAATCAGAAACTTTCAGGTTAACAAATATTAGCTTAATTTCAACAGTGTTTATGTAAATTGAGTTGTATGTCCACCTGATATTTGCAGAAGCCCTGGGCTATCCTTAACATTTCAGAAATCCTCAAAATGCACAGATTTTGAGTAAAAGAAGCCAGACCTAAAAAACTACATACTTTATGACCCTACTGATATGAAGTTGAAAAGAAATGAGTTATTTATATCTATAGAAATCGGATAGCAGTTTCCTCTGGTTGTGGAGTGGTTAGCTAAAATAGGGCAACATGGAATTTTTGGGGTGATGTTCCATATCTTGATCTGGATGATTGTTAAATGTGTTTGTATATATTTTTAAGTTCTATGTGATATACATTTAACATTTGTGTATTTTACTGAAGGTAAATTGTACTTTAGTAAAGTACTATCAGGAAAAGATGTACGTAGATTGTTGCTCGAATCTTAAATCAAACTTTATGGAGGAGGTTAACAGAGAATCAGTTGGCCATGGTTAACTGGCAGAAGGAAGTTTAGTATACAGATAACTGGAGTCATATGATACATCCAAACTCCATTCTTTGTCTCACCACCTATTACAAATATTATATATCTATTACGATGGAAATTGCAGTAATAAGGATGCTAACTTAAAATTAACCAATAGAATACCCTGAAATTCCTAACATGAGATTCCAAAATAAACTGCTTTACCTCTATTGGTTTTACCAAGAGCTTTCCAACAGTGCTGCTTCTGTAAGTTAAAAAGTTAAGAAGAACCACCGACAGTTTTTCTTCAAAAACTTTAGGGGGAAAGTGCTAATGGCCCCTAAAGGGACTTTTGTTATCATTCTGTCACCTAAGTGTGATTTTCTAAATAGCTTTTCTCTGGGCCTGCCAGGTTAGAAAAAATACAATTTCTTCTTGACTAAAAAATAAACTTTAAAGCATTTATGCTTTAAAAAAGAAACTACATTAAGTAGCCTGAGGATTTCTTATAATACAGAGATGCTTAAAGTGATGGTTCTGGCCCAAATATCAATGCCCTTTGCACACTACTCATTGGGAAATATCCAACAAGAAATCTGAAAACTAAAAATTCTCCGGGATTTAATACATGATGTCCTCGTACTGACTTAAATGATTAAGCAAAAAGACACTATATAGGTCATAGAAAATTTATCTTCACATGGGAATTTTGGGGGAGAAGCAAAACATAAATACTACATCGTAATATTTACATATCATTTTGGTGTGTTAGTCAAGTAAGAGTGTAGAGTTCTGTATTTGGACCCTAATGTGTCTCCTCCCTTTATTTGCCCTGGGAAACTAGGCAATTATACAAAATGGAAGCAGTTATACCAAAATATTTTGATCCCTAAGAATACTCCCCTTCCTCAAATTGTCAATCACTATGGGAGAGAGGGAGCACACAGGATAAAGAGGGCTTTGTTGTGGGTGATATTCTGTGTTTTGTTTTGTTTTGAATTTTGTACCTCCTACTTCCTCATCTACTCCTTGTTTATCTAGTTTACTATTACTGTTTCTTTCTGATGTCAGCTTAAAGTCCCTTCATCAGAGTTTTTCCTTATCTTTTCCTCCCATAAGTGTCTCCCAACTCCATACTAAATGCACTCACACACATGTTGTCTACTACCCCTCTATAATATTCACCACAGTTGTAATGTCTTTCTTACTCTCCAATCTGTAAACTACTGAGAAAGTAACGATTGTGTCTATTTTCACTTTGTTTCCAACCCTAGCAGGCATTTGTCTGGAATGCTGTAGTACAGGAGTCCCCAAACCCTGGGCCATGGGCTAACAGTCCATGGCCTGTTAGGAACCAGGCTGCACACAGCAGGAGGTGAGCAGCAGGCAAGCATGTGAAGCTTCATCTGTATTTACAGCCTGTCCCCCTTGCTCGCATTACTACCTGAGCTCTGCCTCCTGTCAGATGGTCCCCAGCATTAGATTCTCATAGTAGCAAGGACCCTATTGGGAACTTTGCATGCAAGGGATCTATATTGCATGCTCCTTATGAGAATCTAACACCTGATGATCTTTCACTGTCTTCCATCACCCCTAGATGAGACCATCTGTTTGCAGGAAAACAAGCTTAGAGCTCCCCCTGATTCTACATTATGGTGAATTGTATAATTATTTCATTATAGACTACAGTGTAATAATAATATAAAGTGCACAATAAATGTAATGCACGCCAATGAATCACCCTGAACTCATCAGCCCTTCCAACCTGCTGCCCTGGTCCATGGAAAAATTGTCTTTAAAGAAAACAGTCTCTGGTGCCAAAAATGGTGGGGACACCATTGGGCATACTAGTAGATGCCCAATAAGTACAGGATGGACAAATTTATGGATAAAACTAACGAAACCTTTCTCTGAAACTGACAATGTTCTGAACATAAACTGTGAAAACATTAACTGCTCTTTAGCAAAGAGTAGAAATGAATACTCAGTCTTTACTTGATATTTTCTCCCCAGTAGGGTTTTCTTTTGTCAGTCCTATCCTACATTCCACCTCTCTGAGAGGCTCCTTTGTGAGCGGTGAAAGAAATTCTATATTCCTAAACATACAGTATTCCTGAAGCTGGGAGAGAAAAGATGACAGTCAAACTAAGCATGACCAGATTCATTAGTCAATGTAGACAACTAAGGCTAAGAAACAATTCCCAAAGCTAAGAGGCATGAGAAAAGTTAACTTATTTTTTAAAAAATTATCCTATTTTACTTGCTTTTGAGATAGGGTTTCACTCTGTCACCCAGGCTGGAGTGTAGTGGCAAAATTATAGCTCACTGTAACTTCAAACTCCTGGGCTCAAGTCATCCTCCAGCTTCCCAAGTAGCCAGGACTACAGGCATGCACCACAACACCATAAATAAAAATATTATATATTTTTAAATATACAATTTAAAAAATATATATTTGGTTTCACTATATTGCTCAGCATGATCTCAAACTCCTGGCCTCAAGCAATCCTCCCACCTCAGCCTTCCAAAGCCCTGGGTTAATAGGTGTAGCCACTGTACCTGGCCATATAGTTTAATTTCTAAGAATATATTATAGTCCAGATGAGTTGAGAAGGAGGTGATCTCTTCTCTACAGTCATCCAAGAACCCGGACTCCTTCCATCTGGTCCCTCTGCTCTCCTCTAGGTCTTGGGCTTCTCTGCATCCATTGGCATTGGGCTGGGACTAGAGGTGGGGTCCACCACTTCCACTCACATTCCATTGACAAGGGATTAAGTGTATGTCCCGTAACTATAAGGGCGGCTAGGTAATGCCCCTCATTGTGTGTCCACGAAGAAGAGAAGAGAACTTGAGTGTTGGTAGAGCTGTTTCTGCTATACAGGGTTTCTTGGACCCTCTTTCTCCCTGAGGGTCTTCCCTCTACCCTGAATCAGACTAATCCCACTCATAGGAAGATAAACTTTTAATGGTGTCAAGTTTATGTGGCTCTGACTGATGACCTCATTGTCTCATCAACCTGGTGTAGGATAAACATTCCTGATAGCAATAACTTAAGCATACGCTTAGAATGACCTTGTATGGCAGACACACCTCCGTGTGTGTTTTGAACTAGGGAATCTAGGAGTAGCCAACCCAGAGGTTTGTTCCTTGTCCATGAGGACCATCTGAGCTCTTGTCCCATCCAGTCCTATGGAACACTGGAACACTGGCTGTACAGGGGGTTAAGGCCCAGAGTTTTAGGTTACAATATGAAGGTTGCCAAGAGGAGGTCTTTAGGGGGAGGGCATTAAGTGGAAATGCTGTATAAAGTGCATGCTGTTTGCTAGCAGTTGCTGTTTTCCCACCCAGCCCGCTGCCTATGGCTATGAGGTTATCTTACCTAGCCTGCCACCACTGGATCTTTCCCCTGTATGTGAGCCCCTAACAAAACCCCATATCTCCTTTGCTGGCTCTTGGTCTCTTCTTTGGCCTCTTGAATCTTGTGCCTTCCTGATTGAGGTTAATAGGGGTTCAGCCAACACCCAGCAATTTCAAATGTAGACAATGCCTCTCAGAACAACTACCTTTGTTTCATATCTTTCTGTGTTCCAATAAATTCTGTTTTGTTCCTGCATCTTCAATTGGCTCTAGGATCACCACACAGGCCCCCCTCAGTGTCTATTACCCTAGGTTGTGGGATGTCAGGAAGGGGATATCAGACACAAACACTTCTATGCCATTACTTGTGGCTCCCTGAATGTAGCCCAATGTCATCTTTATATGTGGAATGCCCAACCCCTCTATTGTGAATTTTTTCTCATCTTTCTAGTCAGCTCTAGCAGCCACTCTGCTGTCTAGTGGTTAAACACTCCTGGTATGCTCTGGCATACACCTCGTACACAAGACCTACCACCTTGTATTGAGCATCTTATTCATTTGTCTGTAAATACTCTAAGAACTGTAAAGCCTGCAACTGTGTTGTACTTATCTGCATAGCCATAACAAAGGGCACATAGGAAATATGTGATGAATGGTTTTCTTGTTGAGTGAATACCCTTGCTGCCTTGACCATGACTCAACTATATCTATCTTGCCAAAGACTTTAGTTAAAAACCTCTTACAGGTGACTGACTAGTAGTACGTAGCATCAACACAGAATATATATATATATATATATATATATATAGATGTTAGGACCATAATTTCTCACTTTCTATAAAATCCTAAGATTCTAAAAGAAACTAAGCAATTCCAGTGTTTGTAACTTGGCTAAATATGGCTGTGGCTATTTAGCGTGTTCTGAAAATAAACTCAGAGACTTTAGACATTATTGTATTTACATGTATAAAAGGGAAACTATCTCTGATAGAGTAGGTTGTTATCCTAAAATGATCACTCATTTCTGTTTGCTTTCATAGGAGATGACACTTCTTTGCTCCATTTATGCTGATCTTGGCCATGTGACTTGCTTTGGCCTCAGTGTAGGCAAAATGAATACAGGGTGGGCTTAACTATGTGACTGGCTTTGGCCAATGTAATATTATGAGAAGCAATGAAGTGGAGGCTTGAAATGTACTGTCATGGTTGAATGTATTCTCATGTGCTTGGGCCACTGCCAGGAGGCCCTGGGCTCTCAGGGGGCATGTGAGATGATGATATGGTTTGGCTGTGTCCCAACCCAAATCTCATCTTGAATTGTAGCTCCTATAATTACCACATGTTGTGGGAGGCACTTGATGGGAAGTAATTGAATCATGGGAGCGGATCTTTCCTGTGTTGTTCTCATGTTAGTGAATAAGTCTCACAAGAGCTGATGGTTTTATAATGGGAAGTTCTCCTCCACATGCCCTCTTACCTGCTGCCATGTAAAATGTGACTTTGCTCCTCCTTTGCCTTCTGCTGCGATTGTGAGGCCTCCCCAGTCATGTGGAACTGTGAGTCCATTAACACTTTTTCCTTCATAAATTACCCATTCTTGGGTATGTCTTTATTAGCAGCATGAGAACAGACTAATACAGATGATGTGGACCAGAGCCACCTCAACTAACCTGCCCAGCTGAGCCAAATCTAGGTAAGTGCTCCCAGCTGTCCTGACTGCAGTGACAATAAATAGTTTTTAGCTTAAGTGACTATGCTTTGGGGTGTTTGTTGTGCATTGATGTTTAATGTGCACATTTCTTATATGAACTTTTCTTTATATTGTGCCTTCCTCAAAGCCACGCACAATCAGACAATAAATTATTTCTGATCAAGGCACTAAACATGGAGATGACCCAGATTGTGGGCAGTAGAGATTGCAAAGGAGGTTCTAATTAGCTACTCTCTGAGCTAGGAACACAAGTTTCTAGACTTACGAGGCATCAGTTTGAATAACTGTATGGGATATAGGAAAGCAGCTACATAGAAAAGCCTGCATACACTAACATATTTACAGTGTCTATGAGATAGGAGGAAAGCTTCGGGAAAGGTAAATGATTAGGGTGGAAATTTTTAATAATTGTTTGCAACCTGAGTATATTTAGAGCCATAATTATAAATGTAATTTACTGTAATGGTGTCTTCATGCTAACAACTATTAGTTTAATAAAACTGCTGTTATAATGAAGCAGATGCTATTACTGAAACAGCTCTGTAATTGAAGGGCTATTATAGTCACTTTAGAACAGAAACAGTAAATAAGTGGTAGTGGGAAGCTGTTCCCCCAGGGCTGAATATATTGAAAATTCAAATACTTTCCTTACAACAATACTTTGTACCTTGACTTTAACATTTTGCCTTCTATGTTTTTGTTTATTTATTTTTGTATTTTGTCTTTCTGTCATAAGCTAATCAATGTTAGTGGACCCAAGTATATTTTAATCAAGGACCTTGTTTCTCAACTTGTGGTGTGTAGGCCAGTAGCATTACTATCACCTGTGTACTTACTGGAAACTCAGGATCTTAGCCTAACCCCTGAAATCCTAGAGATGAATATTAGCCTCCTGATAGTTGGGACTACAGACACACACCACCATGCCCAGCTAAATTTTTTTTTGTAAATATTTTTTTTGTAGAGATGGAGGTCTTGCTATTTTGCCCAAGCTGAACTCCTGAACTCAAGCAGTTCTTCTGCCTTGGCCTCTGAAAGTGCTGGGATTACAGGCATGAGCCACTGTGCCTAACCACTTTTGTTTTATTTAGTTCTGGTAGCCTTTTATCATTTCACTGAAAGCATTTTTGTTCTATCCTCATGCTGTAGATTTTAGAAAACACTACCATATTTCAGTGATATCTCATGATAGCAACTGGCAGAGAGGGAAAAGAATTCTTACAATATTTCAATGGGAATGTCTTTCTCTTGATTTCAGCACCTGCAGTATAGGTATTCATTTTGAATTATCCAATATATTCTAGTACACTTGGTGCATTTAATTGAAGATAACTGTTTACACTCTAAAGGTAATGTAGTTTGTCTTATTGCAACTTTACCATGAAAATAGTGTTCACTGTGTTGTGTTGTCACTTCATAGATTACTTTTCCTGTGTGTGAATGAATGAGTGTGCACATGCCCTTCATTACTGCATAACACATGTACAGCCAGGGGCTCTAATATTGATGGCATAGTTTAGTGAATTTGTTCACATCTATATCCCTGTGTGGCCTCCACAAAGATTAAAGAATATGTCCAGCACTACTGAAAGTTTCTTGTCTCTTTTCTTTGATCAACTTTGCTTGTTCTTGAACTTTATTTATAAACAATGGAATCACACAGTACTTGTTTGTGTCTAGATTTAAATATTGAAACCTTTGGTTTAAATATATTTTTTTTTAGAAAATGAAGCCATTATACTAAGTGAAATAAGTCAGACACAGAAGGACAAATACTACATGATCTCATTTATATGTGGAATCTAAAAATTCAAACTCAGAGAGGTAGCAGGTAGAATGATGGCTACCAGAGATTGGGAGAGGGTGGGAGGAAAACGGGGAGATGTTGGTCAAAGGGTACAAAGTTTCAGTTAGACAAGAGGAATAATTCCTGGTGATCCATTGCACACTAGGTGACTAGAGTTAATAATAATGCGTACTTCAAGATTGCTAAGAGAATGAATTTGAAATGTTCGTGCCACAAAGAAATGATAAGTATGTAAGGTAATGGATATATTAGTCGGACTTACTCATTCCACAATGTATACATGTATCAAATTGCACCCCATATTGTACACTGGGGTACAATTTGTATAATGGATACAGATTGTACCCCAATGTACAATATGGGGTGCAATTAGATACATGTATCCCATAAATGTATACAGTTATTTATCAATTAAAAAATCCAAAGCCACAATGATTTTTATTGTTTAAAAAAGGAAAGAAAATTTGACATTACATAATTTCTCCAAGAAGCTAAAACAGTTTATTTTAGAAATATTTTGAATAACTTTTGGGAGGTTTATATTACAAAATGTTAATTCCTTCCTCATACACAGAGAGTAAAGAGAATTAAGCTATTTTGTAACGTGAGTTTTTAAAATATGTGAAATACATGAAAATTACCTAAGAATTGTAAATATAGCACCTATGCCTAAATTCCGATTTTTGGTATTGGAATATTGTCTTATTTAAAGCTTGTTTACGTAGATTTTCCCATAAATTCTTACAGGGTTTCAATGGATCAGAATGTACTAAAAGTGATGACTAAGCACTTAAAGTCATAGATTCACGAATAAAAACTACATTATTGTCTTAATTAAAACTACATCATTAAGATCATTGTCTTAATGCCAGAGGAATGAATAGCTTAATCCCCAATCCAGCAAATATTTTTATTCCAGTTTGGCAGTTTTTCAATCATATAGACTGAAATTTTGGAATCCAGAAGCTTTTCCTGCTTGTATTTAAAATAATGATTACACAGGTGGTAACCTGCGACTGTCCATTTCTGTGCTGAAGAGACAAACCAGAGTAGGGGAAACATTTGCAAACCACACATCTGATAAGGAGTTAATGTCCAAAATATATAAGGAACTCAAACAATCTTTTAGCAAGAAAACAAATAATCAATTTTTTAAAAAATGGTTAAAGAATTTAAATAAACATTTCTTGAAAGAAGACATACAAATGGTTAACCAGTTTATGAAAAAATGGTCAATATCACTAATTGTCAGAGAAATGAAAATTAAAACAACCCCAGTGAGATATCAGCTCACACCTGTTAGAATAGCTAACATCAAAAAGACAAAAGATAACCAATGTTGGTGAGAATGTGGAGTAAAGGGAACACCTGTACAGTCTTGGCAAGAATATAAACTGGTACAGCCAATTATGGAAAACAATACAGAGGTGCCTCAAAAAACTGAAAATAGAACTACCCTAGAATTCACCAATCTCATTTCTGTGTTCATATCCAAAGGATTTGAAATCAACTATTAAAGAAATATCTACTCTTCTATGTTCATTGAAGTATTATTCACAAAAGGCAAGATATGGAACCATCCTAAGTGTCCATCAGTTAATGAATGGATACTTATATATAAATAGTATATATTAGTATACTATATTATATATACTATATATACTATATTAGTATACTATATTATATGACTATATACTATTCAGCTATATACACATATATATTCAGCTATATATATAATTATATATCATATATTAGTATATATACTTTAGTATATATACTATTTATTTATATATATACCATTTATATATATTAGTAACCTGAGACTGTCCATTTCTGTGCTATATATAGTATATATTATACATATATATGCTATATTTATAGTAGTGTATATATGTGGTATATATACACTAATATATGTAATATATACTATTTATTTATATATATTATATATGCTATATTTATAATAGTGTATATATGTGGTATATATACACTAATATATGTAATATATACTATTTATTTATATATATTATATATACCATACTATATACTATACTATTTATCCTATATGTATAATATAGTATACTATGTTATATATTCCCTCTCTCTCTCTCTCTCTCTCTCTATATATATATATATATATATATATAATATATATGTATTATTCAGCCTTAAAAAAAAAAAGAAGCAAATTCTATCAGTTGCAACAACAGGAATGAGCCTGGAGAAAGTTATGTTAAGTGAAATGAGCCAGGTAGAGAAAGACAAATACTGTTATGATTTGACTTATATGTGGAATCTAAAAACATCAGACTTAATAGAGAGTAGAATGGTGTCTACCAGAGGCTGAGGCAGAGATGCCAATCAAAAAGTACAATATTTCAGTTAGACAGGAAGAATAATTTTTGAGATCTATTGCACAGTATGGTGACCATAATTAATAATAATGCATATTTCAAAATTGCTAACAGTGCAGATTTTAAGTGTTCTCACTACAAAAAAAAAGATTAATATGGGAAATGATGGATATAACTAGTTTGATATAATCATTCAACAATGTATATACATAGCATCACATTGTACCCCATAAATATACGTAATTATTATTTGTTAATTATAAAAAAAAATTTCAAAAAATGAAATAATTATTGTCTTGTCTGAGAAAAGTCCTAGTAAAAACCCTCTCTTTCAGAAATAGTAATTAAAGTTTAATTACTTCTTCAGAATGATAATTAAAAATCAGTTCAGTTCTGCGTGATCAGTAAATTTTAAATTGCAGTTTGGAAAAGATCAGGGTTATCCTAAAATAAATAACTTGGACAATTAATTTTGTTATAAATATAGAGGATTCGATTTAGCTTGTGGAAAATTTCAAAAGTGAAAGCAAGCTCCAGTTTTGATATCAAATGGTTGATAGAATAAAAAAGCTCCTTATTATATTTGATACTTCATTCACTAAAATTATCAGTACAGTGATCTTTGGATCTCAAATATAGTAGAAAATGTAATTACTTTTACATTTCCAAAAAAATCTTCTCAGACTCTTTGTTCCCTTTTACCTACAAAATCTACATTAATCAGTCAATCAATCAAGACATTATTCAGTGCTGCACTGTTGGATATAAATTATAATCATTGCGAGAAATAATGGTTAATAATAAGTGTTTCAGAATATAGCCTCTGAAAAGAAAGTAACATTATAATCAAGACCAAAAGAAACAAAGCAGATGGCAATGTTTTTGTACTTGCACCAGTCTTTAAATTACTTAACAGAAGCAATGTTGCATTGAGCAGTCACTTGGAAAATGAACAATTATTCCAGAAACCTCAGAAGGAAGCATAGGTTGTAGTCACCTCAACCATCTTCATGCTCTCTATCTATTTATCTATCTATTTATCTATCTATCTATCTATCTATCTATCTATCTATCTATCTGTCTATGTATCTATCTGTCTACCTATCTCTCTATCATCTGTCTACCTACCTACCTATTATCTAAATCTATCTTATCTCTCTCTGTCTCTATCAATCATCTGTCTCCTACCTGTTATCTATCTATCTATCTATCTATCCATCCATCCATCCATCCATCCATCCATCTATCTAATCTATTTTTTAACTGACCTCTCATTTTTAACATTTTTAATGGCTTTTCTCATGCCAGTGTCTTTTCTAGAGGCTGCCATAGTCTAAATACTAAAACAACTTTGGGTTTAGCCACTGATATACTCACTCTCTCTTTACTTCCTCTTCATTGTACTTTATAAGCCTAAAGAAGAATACAGTTTGATGAAAAACCTTAATTAGCTTTCTTTGAGTTCAAACAAAATGGCAAACACTGATTGCTTTACTCTCTACACCAAATTGATTGGTCTCATTGAAGAATTTTTCACATGAATTTGCATATATTTTCAAAGCATATGGAAAATATATTTAATAATCTTCCCTGCTTCAGCTCAAAATTATGACATCATTTCCCAGTTGTGTTACAAGAATTGGTGCTCTGATGCTCTCTCCCGTGCAATATGTTCTGGGAACATGTTGAAGCAAGGAGCTATTTCTATTGTCTACCCACACGTGGGCAAGGAACTTGGGTGGACACTCAGTAGCATACAACACAAAGCCCCAAGATATTATTTAAGACTAGTCAAGGTTTAATTTTGAATTGCTACTACTTCAAATAGGTCAGGTTTTGATGGCCAATGGATCATAGATTTTACATTGATATTAAGGGAAAAATATATAATTCAAAGCAATAAGACAGTTTAGGAAGGGGTGTGTGCCAATGGTAGAAGAATGGAAGGAGTGGTCTGCCTTCCGTTCAGGTAATAAAGTAATGCATTATCCGAAATAATTTTTCTCAAATTACAACTAAAAGTTGGTTGTCTTTGCTGTCATTGTTTCCTGGCAATTCTTTATGTCAGTAGTAAAATAATCTTCTTCTTTCCCCCAAAATCTTTTGTTGGTTTCCCTTTTAAACAATGGCTGAGGTTGCTGTTCAGTTTTCATTGTGTGTGTGTGTGTGTGTGTGTGTGTGTGTGTGTATAATTTATTTATATATAATTCAAAGCATATACATGTTTTAAATTTGCACATTTTTATTACTTATTTTAAATAATCATTGCATTCTACGTGGAAGTGCTTTTAGAGAACTCCTACTCATAGTGAATTCTCAACATACAGCTGATATATACACATTCAACACCATGTTTGTTTCCAGATCAGGTTAGTAATAGATTATTTGAATTCACTCACTTTGGTCAAAGGTTGTATGTCTAGCCTCTGCAGTATTAGATATAATAGAGTTTAAACAGTAGATTGGAAATAAGCAAGGACAGTATAGTCATCTTTACCATCTAAAGATGAACAACTAGAACTTGAGTCACTTCAAATCTGTCATTCTGTAATCCAGGGTCTCCAGGTTTTGGGGTACACACTGTGAAAAAGTACCCACTTGTAAGTGTTGCATTTTGATTTCTTGTTTCAAAAGGTTATAGGAAGAAGCTCGGCCCCAGCCAAACGAAACCGGGTTGGATGCAGTGATGCTGATGCTTGAGTTGGATTGAAGTTGGATTACTCCCCTCATTAGCATACTAAAAACCTGCCCAGGAAGGAGTTTATTTGCACTTTTCTATACATGTGATATAGGTAGAAGCAGGATAGGCAACTACTCCTGGCTGCCTTTACTCTTCCTTTATATACAATGATTCAGCTGCCCAGCCCAATAAAAGCCCAGTATTCACCTTTGTTCAGAGAGGCTCTACTTTGGGGAACTACCCCAACCCCATGTCCTCCTGATTTGTTGCAATTAATAAAATCCCCGTGTTAAATCCTTCTTGGTTGTAGTCATTGGAGGCTGAGCCACCAAGTGAGCTAGGGTGGAGGGTGTTAGATGCTGCAAAGGCCTAATTTGGATAGGCAGACCTAAAAATTGCTAACAATAATGCACTGCAAAATCAGGGCATTAGACAGAGAGACACATAAACTTCCAAAACTCAATACAGAATATTCGATAATAACGTATTTTTCTTATGACATTTTTTGTTATATTTATCTTGTTAAAATACTTGTTTTCAAAAACTATGTTAATGCAACCTCTTTATAATTGTTTCATTAACTTTTCAATCCAACTTTCTGGTGCCACTCTCTCCATTGCCCCCATGCCTACCACCATGAAGCAGCTCTCTCTGGCTTACCACTTCCTTGTTGTAAATTTTTATTGCCTTGTATTCCACATTCGCAATCTCTCAGATGTCCATTAAATCCTGCTTTTCTACTTTGATTTTGGCCTTTGCTTACTGTTGGTTGTGACACATGGATAAAACATATACCTTAAAATGTTCACTGTCCTAAAAGGTTTGTAACTTATTGTAACTGTTACTTCTCAGTTGCTTTCTCAGATCCTGACAATCATGCAGTAGCCTCCAATTAGTTGAAATCAACAAATTTCTACTTAGGGTGACAAACGTGACCATACAATTTATTGCTCAAATCATGACACTTGTGAGACTAAAAGGTTTATTACTAAGAAATTACAGTTAATCCTTGAAAATCATGAGTTTCAATTGCAGGATTCACTTATATTCTGATTTTCTCCTGTCTTTGCCACCTCTGGGACAGTAAGATCAAGTACTCTGTCTTCCCTTCCTCCTCAGCCTACTCAATGTGACGATAAACAGGACAAAGACTTTATTATGTTCCACTTCCACTTAACTAATAGTAAATATATTTTCGCTTCCTTGTAATTTTCTTAATACCATTTTCTTTTCTCCACCTTACTTTATTATAAGAATACAGTATATAATACACAGCATACAAAATATGTGTTAATTGACTATGTCATTGGTAAGGCTTCTGGTCAACAGCAGGCTCTTAGACATTAAGTTTTTAGGCAGTCAAGAGTTACAAGTGGATTTTTGACTAGATAAAGAGTCAGCTCTCCTAACCACTATTTTGTTCAAGGTTCTACTATAGTTTTATTATATGAATAGACCAATGTAATATTTTTTTTTTTTTTTTTTTTTTTTTTTGAGACAGAGTCTCGCTCTATCGCCAGGCTGGAGTGCAGTGGTGCGATCCCGGCTCACTGCAACTTCCATTTTCTGGTTTCAAGCAATTCTCCTGCCTCAGCCTCCCGAGTAGCTGGGACTACAGGCACGCACCACCACGCCCGGCTAATTTTTTGTACTTTTAGTAGAGACGGAGTTTCACCGTGTTGGCCGGGATGGTCTCGATCTCTTGACCT
>CAUYLZ010053924.1:0-21813 GCA_963573645.1 Pithecia hirsuta | reverse complement strand
CTGCTCAAGGAAATAAGAGAACACACAAAGAGATGGAAAAACATTCCATGCTCATGGTTAGGAAGAATCAACATCATGAAAATGGCCGTACTGCCCAAAGTAATTTATAGATTTAACACTATCCCCATCAAACTACCAATGACCTTCTTCACAAAACTGGAAGAAACCACTTTAAACTTCATATGGAACCAAGAAAGAGCCCACATAGCCAAGACAACCCTAAACAAAAAGAAAAAAGCTGGTGGCATCACGCTGCCAGACTTCAAGCTATATTACAAGGCAACAGTAATCAAAACAGCATGGTACTGGTATCAAAACAGAGACACAGACCAATGGAACAGAACAGAGGCCTCTGGAGCAACACCACACATCTACAGCCATCTGATCTTTGACAAACCTGAGAAAAATGAGCAATGGGGAAAGGAATCCCTGTTTAATAAATGATGTTCGAAAAATTGGCTAGAAATGTGCAGAAAGCAGAAACTGGACCACTTCCTGACACTTTACACTAAAATTAACTGCAGATGGATTAAAGATCTAGACATACGACCTAACACCATAAAAAACCCTAGAAGAAAACCTAGGCAAAACCATTCAGGACATATGCATAGGCAAGGACTTCACGACTAAAACATCAAAAGCAATGGCAACAAAAGCCAAAATAGACAAATGAAATCTAATTAAACTTCAGAGCTTCTGTACAGCAAAAGAAACAATCATTAGAGTGAACCAGCAACCAACAGAATGGGAAAAAATTCTCACAAGCTACTCATCTGACACAGGGCTAATATCCAGAATCTACAAAGAACTGAAAGAGATTTACAAGAAAAAAAAACAAACAAACTCATCCAAAAGTGGGTGAAGGATATGAACAGACACTTTTCAAAAGAAGACATTTATGTGGCCAACAAACATATGAAAAAATGCTCATCATCACTGGTCATTAGAGAAATGCAAGTCAAAACCACACTGAGATATAATCTCACGCCAGTTAGAATGGCGATCATTAAAAAATCAGGAGACAACAGATACTGGAAAGAATGTGGGGAAGTGGGATCACTTTTACACTGTTGGTGGGAATGAAGATTAGTTCAACCATTGTGGAAGACAGTGTGGCGATTCTTCAAGGATCTAGAAATAGAAATTCCATTTGACCCAGCAATCCCATTACTGGGTATATACCCAAAGGACTATAAATCGTTCTATTATAAAGACACATGCATATGCATATTCATCACAGCACTGTTTACAATAGCAAAAACCTGGAACCCAACCCAAATGCATAGACTGGACAAAGAAAATGTGGCACATATACACCATGTAATACTATGGAGCCATAAAAAAATGATGAGTTCCTGTCCTTTGTAGGGACGTGAATGAACCTGGAAAGGATCATTCTCAGCAAACTGACACAAGAACAGAAAACCAAACACCACATGTTATTACTCATAGGCAGGTGTTGAACAATGAGAACACTTGGACACAAAGAGGGGAGCATCACACACTGGGGTCCGTTGGTGGGGGCTATGGGAGGGATAGTGGGAGGGAGGGTGGGGGAAGGATAATGTGGGGAGACATGTCAGGTATAAGTGATGGGGGTGATGGTGGCATCAAACCATATTGCCACGAATGTACCTATGCAACAATCTTGCATGATCTGCACATGTACCCCAGAATCTAAAGTACAAAAGAAAATAATAATTTCAATGCCAACCAAATGTTATCATTCACCCAGAGCAGCACACTCTTTACTGTTCCTAGTTGCTACAAATGGCAGCCAGGTCACCTGATCATTTGCATTTTAAACCTTAGTGCTACCCTTGACATTGCTCTCTTCTCTATTGATCCTTTTGCCTTATTAGCTTTCACATCTATCACAATCTTTACATTACAGTGACCAACCTCTCATTTAAGACTACAATTACCCTCTCCTAGAATTCAGCAAATAGTCTTTTCACTTCTAGTCTTCTGAAGTCAGTCAGGGCTTTGGAAACTATTAGTCTTTTTATATTAAGTAAAAGCAGACAGCACTACTCATGTTAGTCTTCATATCAAAATCCTTAATTGGTTTCCTACTGTCTAGAGAATGAACCTTGGTATCCTTAGTTTAACCTGCAAGGCCATTCAAAATCTATCCCTGAACAGATTTCCAATAATCACGCTATATTCCAGTAATGCAGCAGGAATGACAGCACCTCACTTTTCTGCCTGTTTCTTTGATTATACTATTTCCCTCATCGAAAGTAGTTTTTTTTTCTCATCTATCTGCAATTCTAACTCTTCTACAATCTTTAAAATTCAATTTGTCATGAAGTGTTTTTGCTACTGAAATCACAGAATAAGAACTTGTTTAAATGGTTTTCAAAATTGATCAGGTTTTTTAATCACCTGGAGGAACTTTTTAAATTAGCCAATATTGGGGTCATAACTGCAGAGAATGTAATAGAGTACAGGTTAAGTTACTAAAGTCTATGATTTATAAAAGAAATCTGTGGCCACCAGCCCAACACCTGCCCGGCTAGTTTTGGGAACCTAACAGACTAAGATCTGAGGGCCCAGAAGACAGCAGAAATGTACTCGTCTGTTTTCATGCTGCTAATAAAGACACACTTGAGACTGGGAAGAAAAAGAGGTTTAATTGGACTTACAGTTCCACATCACTGGGGATGCCTCAGAATCATGGCAGGAGGTGAAAGTCACTTTTTTTTTGAGGTGGAGTTTTGCTCTGTCACTCAGGCTGGAGTGCATGATCTCCACTCACTGCAACCTCTACCTCCCAGGTTCAAGCAATTCTCCTGCCTCAGCCTCCCAAGTAGCTGGGACTACAGGCATGTGCCACAATGCCTGGCTAATTTTTTGTACTTTTAGTAGAGACAGGTTTTCACCACGTTAACCAGGATCTTCTCAAACTCCTGACCTCATGATCTGCCCACCTTGGCCTCCCAAAGTGCTGGGATTACCAGCATGAGCCACTGTACCTGGCCGAAAGACAATTCTTACATGGTGACAAGAAAAAGTGAGGAAGAAGCAAAAGCAGAAACTCCTGATAAACCCACCAGACTTATGCACTATCATCAGAATAGCACAGGAAAGACCAGCTCCCATGATTCAATTACCTCCCTCTGGGTCCCTCCCACAACACGTGGGACTTCTGGGAGGTACAATTCACGTTGAGATTTGAGTCAGGACACAGCCAAACCGTACCAAGAACTAAGTAGAAAACTAAAGTTATATCATATTAGACTCCCCACATACACAGACAACCATGACTCCAAAATGAAGATTAAGCAAAAGCAAACTGTTAATATCCACTTATAATATAGTTGTGAAAGCTCCTACCAAACTGTCTATACGATAGATAGCATTTATAAATTCTGGAGAAATCATCAAAACACAAACTTATAAAGATAAAAGACTGGGAAAAAGACTGAGCAGATTTTGGAGAGAAGTCATTTAGAAGAACGGAAGAGCACAGATCCAAAAACATTATAGTAAAATGGTCAAAAAATAAAACCAAAGAAAATATTAAAAGCAGTAAAAATGAAAACAAAAATAAACATCTTTTACATATAGGAAATACTAATTTTAATGTCGCTGACTTCTCATCAGGAACCGCTGAGAACAGAAACACTTAGAACATCTTTAAAATGCTGAAACAAGGCAAAACAAACAACAACAAAAACCTATTACCCAAGAATTCTATATCCCCAAAAAAATTTTTTTTCATAAATGTAGACAGGTTTCTAGCTTCTATGTAAGATGCAGAAAGCTGGTAAAAGTGTCACTCCTGCCCTAATGACAAGGAAAAGCAAAATGCAAAAGTATAATGTTTCTTGAACACATCAAAAAGCCAAGGTAATAGGACAACCAGCTACTCTGATATCAAAGGAAAGACAGAGCTCCAGCACTGACTTGATACCTGCAGCAGAAGGAAGATGAGATCCACAAAGGAAAGGATAAAAAGAATTCATCTGGCTAAATTTTTAATGAATTGTGAAAGGCTCAGTGTGAGCTAGTGTCAAAGAATAGAAACCCTGGACATCACAGATGCAGGGGACTTCATGTGAACTTACAGGCTCTTCTCCACAGACTTCACCCGGCACACAGGACAGAGTGGAGGCAGGGAGAAGCCTAGAGAAAGGTCCCCTTGGTGTTGCAGGCCAGGAGGAGGGCCATAGCAACCCCTGGAGAAAGACAGTAAGTCTTTCATTACCCTTTCATAGGCCCTCTTCCCTAATGAAAAGTGTAGGCCAGCTGGAAAAGGGTGATGAACCCTAATCCACAGGTCAGAAAACAAGATTCACTGTGGCTGTGAAACTGGTGAGAAACTGGTGAAAGAGAAAAGAAAAAATATTTCATTTCCTTGAAGAAGGGGCATGAACTCATCCTGCACTCAGGCCATGAGATGCCTTCTCACAAAGTGGGCAGGAGGGCGATAAGATCATTAAGAACAACCAACCCCTGATAACCAGGGACACAGGATCTGCATAAAACTAAAGCCTGGACCTGGACAACAGAAAATCCTCTTGTGCCCCAAACCCAGCTAGTGTGCAGCAAGTAACAATCAAAAGCAATCTACCACGGGGCAAAGACACAAGCGTAGAAATAGACTGTCTCTGAGGTTATCTAATATATCTGTTCATGTTTTAATTAGTGTGAGATCCATTATTTACATAACCAACTAGATAACTACATAAGAATAATGAATGTCACACGATTTCAGATGGACAGATACATAATACATACATACATAGGTAGGTAGATAGGTTAGATAGCTAGATGATCATGATGATAGATAGATAGATAGATAGATAGATAGATAGATAGATAGATAGATAGATAGATAGATGATAGATAGATAGACAGACAGACAGACAGACAGCAGAAATCAGAAAATATCTTAGAAACAAATACAGGAAGCTAGTAACATTAACTACATCACTTTATTCATCACATTAGTTTATTCATTACTACAATGTTTGAATTATTTCAGTGTATTTCTATTTCAAATGTAAAAGCTAAAATTATTTTCATGTTAGTAAAGGTGTGGAAAGCTACTATTCTCAAGAATGACTGGTAACTTTTAGAGAAATATAATCTTTTTGGAAAACAGTTTCCTAATGCACATCAAGGGTGCTGGAAAAGTCCATTTTTCTCTTTTTTGGAATAAATTTTAATCATAGACATATATCCTAAGAAAATAATCTGAAATATTAAGAAGATTATGTGCTCAAATATATTTAACTAAGTACCCTGCTGAAATTTTAAAACGTACTTATAATTTTCTATTCCAGAATAATTCAATTTTTACAGCATCTCCACTTAATGGACGTGATATAGCCATTAGGAATTACTGTTATAAACACAACACAGCAACATGGACAGTGAATGTAATGTGATGATGTTAATTGCAAAGTGAAGATTAAAAGAGGCAATGCTGCAAAACTGTGCATAGGCAAAGGGCCAAACCTACTAAATTTGTGTCCTGGAAAATTTATTTCTCTCAGCTTCAATTTTTATATCTCTGAAATGAATGTAATAACACATATTATAGATTTTTTTTTACTAGAATTGAATGAGAAAATAACTGGAAGGTATACTTTGCTGAGTGCTCAGTATTATTATTAGATAATATGCAAATGAAATTTTATATAGATGGAAAGAAACTGTCAAACTAATAAATATGAATAGTTCCATTGCTGATATTACTGAAACTTTTTCTGTATTTCTCATTTTTCTCACACTTTAGATTATTATGTTATCATAATTTTTAAAACATTATTTGAGAAAATGTAGCTTTTCCTTATATTTGAAATATTTCTGTTCAGGACAAATATCTACCTGGAAATATTGTTCCAAATATTTGGAACTTTTCCTTCAGTCTCTTTTCAAATGCCTAATATTGTGAAAAATAAAAATTATTTCTATATTCTACTTAACATGAACTTTAGTTACCTATAAATGTGGCTCTCTATGAAATTCTCTTTTAGTGACATTCTTAATGCTTTTGGAGAAAAAGCTTTATATTAAATGAACATATCCACATATACAAACTTCATCTAGGAAAATCCATGCTCCAGTCATCTGAAAATTGATAGAAAGACTCTATCAAGTGCAGCTATGGACCATGTTCCTAAGTGAGAGACTTAGCTCATTTTGGAGCCAAAGATTTGTAGGGCCACCAGATAAAACCCTGACACACCAGTGATTGATGACATTGCCCTACATCTGGGGAGTGTGACTTTATTCAAATATCTCCCTGGACTGCTGAGAACACTCAAATCTATACCATTCCAAATGAAGGCTTGAAGAAGCAATTTTCAGGTGAACTGAAGAAGAAAATCATATGTTTTCACCAAGGGAGGTAGCAAATTTATGAAAACAATATGGGTGAAATGACAGGTTTGTAGAATGATTTTGGTACATCTGTTATGTGAGCTCTCACTCGGCAGGGACCGGGAGGACAATATGAGGAGAGAAAAATTAAAAAACTCAATACTTACCCATAAAATTCAAACTGTTGTAAATAGAAATTTGTAATAGAGTTATGGATGTGTTTGTGTGTGTTTGTTTATGTGCACATGCACATTTCCACCCCAAAATCAAGCAGGAAAATCACTTCATTATTATTTGAGTTCAAAATTGACACTGAAGACAGTGTTGTTAACCGTGTATGATTGCAGTTTGGAAAAAAAGCACCTACAAAGGTCTTACCTGATAAAAATAAACTTTACATGTTGACTATTAAAATGTCCTAGGAATTACATCAAATGGATGAATCGCTAGCCTTTTGTTTCAAAAATGATTTCAGCTAGTAATATGTTCTATTATATAGACAGTCTGTTTCTTTGGGTCCTTCTTTTTCTGTCTAGGCATTCAAATGAATAGCTTTAGAATAAAAATTAATAAGTCTATCTTACTTATCATTTCTGGCAATGCTGTTTTTCTAATTTACTACTACCATCTCCTCTCTCCCTCAAAAACCATTCTATGGGTGTGCCATATATATTAAATGTTTGATGATGCTATAGTATTTCTTAGGACTGCATGTTTGCAGTTGTGGTTCCATTTTATAGTAAGAACTTGCTCCAGTCTTTCTACACACACAATCCAACCAGCAAAGCTAAATTACAGAAGAGGATTTTGTTCTATCGCCTTCTTCTACAAGTCATGGGACAATCAGGTTGATGTTTTATAATAGGAAAAAGTGTTCTGTCACAACCTGGTGTATCATTTTAAGAGAAAATTAGCAGTGACTTAAAATCCAGTACTGAAAATGTGGTCTATTTGGCCTCATGATTCTATTTCTGTTTCTTTACACAAAAATCCACAAATTGTACAAAGATAAGTGTAAGAAGGAACAGTAGGTATGTTCAACAAAGTGAATCACTGGATTCCAAATATCTATTAATTAGGGAGCAGACTGATATGTTATTATTCAACCATTCTCTGAAATTCTATGCAGTTATTAAGAAAAAAAGTTCATGTACCTGACCTTGAAAAAATCTGAGATTTAAGAAAATTATGTGGCAAAACATGTACATTAATACAGTTGTGTAAAATAAATATGACATTGTGTACATATTCATGTGCAAGTTTAATTACATAGAAGAGATGTGAGGATGGGTATACACAACAATTGACAGCAGTAGAGGTTACCCCAAGGAAGTAAGTGGGAATGTATGTTCATCTGTGTGTATGAGAATTCTTTATTGTCTATTTTCCCATATTTTTTCGCTTTAATAGAAATGCATTTCTTTCATTTTATGTAATTGAAAATAAAACGTTATACGTATCAAGTGAGAGGCACTTTATAAATATAAGAAACTACTAAACAGCAGTATATAAATGGTATCAAACAGAATGTGAAACATTACTGTGTTTTAAACTTCAATAACAGGTTTTCAGATAATAAGAGATCATTTGCAGTGTAAAATTTACACTTTCTAAGTTGAAAACTCTGAAGGCTTTGGAAATAATTTAAAATTAAATAGAAACAATAAAAATTCCTGGCATCTAGCATAATATCTGGCACACAGTAATCATTTGTTGAATGCCAGTAATTGTCATGAGATCCTGGATAGGCTACATCTCTGAGGCTAAGTTCTCTTATTTATCAAGTAAATTGGTTTTTCTCAATTATTTTAGGTTTCACTAAGATATTTTAAAAACTTCATTTAATGGATCATATAATTTTTATGCCAGTATATTAATTTTAATTTGTAAGAGATTATCTGAGACTTTCAATTTTCAAAAATATCCATCTCATGATTTACAGAAGTAAAGATAAAGTATTTGATTTCTTGTAATATTTAATTTGGAAAACATGACCATAGAATGTATGCCTCCTACTGACAAAGTATATAGTTTTGCTGACAAGGCATCAATTTCAGTCCCAATAACTTAGAAAACAATTCTCACAGCTGCCATTAGAAGTAGGCCTAGGAATTACCACGCTAGAACTGATTCCAGTTTTAATAAGGCAAACAACAACAGTAAGTGAGTAGAAAACTTCAAAATCTATTGATTTAAATTTAATGTTAAAAGGAAGAAATATTTCTCAAAAGAAAAATATTTCTTTAAAAATAGAATAGGTTTGTAAAGAACATAGCAGCAATTATGGCAGGGTTTAGGATTATGTATGAGCATCTACAAAAGGAAAGCAAAATGCTATACAAGATAACAGCTAAATTTGTGCACTGTACCTGATTTTTAAAAAATAGAAATAAGTTATAACTGCAAGAAAGTAATAACTGCACATTGCTTTGAAAAAAATAACATTAGAGGAAAGTAAACAAATGAAAGTAATGTAAATACATAAAATGCATTATTCTACCTGCTGTGGTGTGAAACAAAATCCACATGTAGAATCCTAATCACCAAAGTGATGGCATTAGCAGGTGGGATCTTTGGGAGGTAATTAGGTCATGAGAGTGGAACCCTCAAAAATGGATTTGAGGCAGGAGAATGGGCTCTTGATATGGTTTGGCTGTGTTCCCACCCAAATCTCATCTTGAATTGTGGCTCCCATAATCCCCACATATTGTAGAAGAGACCTGGTGGGAGGTCATTTAATCATGGGGGCAGTTTCCCCCATGCTATTCTCATGGTAGTGAGTAAGTTCTCATGAGATCTGATGATTTTATAAGGGGCTTTCCCCTTCACTCGATTCTCATTCTTCTTCTTTCTCTGCCATGTGAAGAAGGATGTGTTTGCTTCCCCTTCCACCATGACTGTAAGTTTTCTGGGGCCTCCCTTGCCCCACAGAATTGTCAGTCAATTAAATCTCTTTCCTTTATAAATTACCTAGTCTCAGGTACTTCCTCACAGCAGTATGAGAACAGGTTAATACAGCTCTGGAGGCAGGAAACCTAAGACAAATTCACACTGGCTTCCTAGGACTAAATCAAAAGGAAAACTTCAACTGTCCATGGCCAAGTAACAAAACAATCAGGGGCTTCTTCCTTTGCAAACCTCTCTCTTTCTGCATCACGGATGAGAAATGGAAAGTACCTCTGACTGGTCCCCTCCTGCAACCAGTCAGACTGGTCATAGGCCTAGTCTTCATTTGCATAGGGATGTCACTTCGTAACTTTACTTCATCCCTCTGATTGGTCCCCTCCAGCAACCAGTCAGAATGGTTGTGGGCCAATCCTTCAGTTACATAGGAGGTAAACCACATAACCAAGGAGAAACTTCTAGAGGGTATTTAAACCCCAGAAAATTCTGTAACTAGGGCTCTTGTACCACTTGCTTAAGTCTGTTCCCACTCTATGGAGTGTACTTTCATTTCAATAAATCTATATTTTTGTTGCTTCATTCTTTCATTGCTTTGTCTATTTTGTCCAATTCTTTGTTCAAAATGTCAAGAACCTGCATGACATGTAGTCAAGACCTTCCACCAGTAACATATTTTGGTGAGCAGCCAGGAAGTAAGCCTGAAGTTTGGGATTTCTTTTTCTTCTTTTTTTGTTTTTCCTTTTTTCTCTCTGCAAGCTTCAGGTCAAAACCACTCTCCTGTGAAACTGAAAGGTTTCTGTGTGGACGTAACTGACCACACCACTGACCGGTTCAGATGAAGGACCTTTGTCCTTCTCCTTTTTTTCCTTTTTAGTCCTTCAGTGGTCATTTTCCAGTACCTCCTTGGTAATTGAGGGTAACTGGCTGGGGCCACTCTCCAGTGCTACCTGAAGGCCATGGATGAATCGGGATAGCTGTGCTGCCCAGAAAGGGGAAGGACTCTTCTATCTTTTATGGTTATAGTCGCTGATTCCTACATGCGATTCAATTGGTGGCGGCAGCCCATCCAGGGAAAACTCAACTTAAACCCTCTTTTCTTACTAAATCATTATTTGGAATTATCCCATAATCACAAAAGATAATGTCTCTTAGGAGTTTTGACCTCCCTTCTCCTACTCAATCTATTTGACTGGCTAAGGACAAAAGAAACCCGCCTAGCCCCCTAGCTATGCAAAGAAGGTTATAGAGAAAAGATATGTGATATAAGAAAGAATCTTGTATGATAAATTTTTGTTCTAAAGTAAAATGACTGATTGTTTAAAAAAAAAAAAGTGACGTTTAGAACTCATCAGAAAGTCCAAACATGTTGTAGATGGCCTAAGTCATGAAAAAGATTCATGAAGGGAATATATTTTTAAAATGCTGTACAATTTAATGTGGACTTCTTGCCTAAGTTTAAAGTGTTTAAGAATTAAGTGGGATAGGAAAATCCAAAGGTTTGAACAAGTTGTAAGTTTGTGAAAATTAATTGTAGAAGGGATTCTGTGTGTAAACATATTGGCTAAAGTTAGAGAGAAAGTGTGGCCTTATCAAGAACGGCGATCATTAAAAAATCAGGAGACAAAAGATGCTGGAGAGGATGTGGAGAAATAGGAACACTTCTACACTGTTAGTGGGAGTACAAATTGGTGCAACCATTGTGGAAGACAGGGTGGCAATTCCTCAAGAACCTAGGAACAGAAATACCATTTGACCCAGCAGTACCATTACTGGTACCCAAAGAATTATAAATTGTATTATAAAGACATATGCACACATACGTTCATTGCGGCACTGTTTACACTAGCAAAGACCTGGAACCAACCCAAATGTCCATCAATGATAGACTGGGTAAAGAAAATGTGGCACATATACACCATAGAATACTACACAGCCATAAAAAATGATGAGTTCGTGTCCTTCATAGGGACATGAACCAATCTGGAAACCATCATTCTCAGCAAACTGACACAAGAACAGAAAACCAAACACCATATGTTATCACTCATAGGCGGGTATTGAACAATTAGAACACGTGGACACAGGGAGGGGAGCATCACACACTGCGGTCAGTGGGGGGTGACGCTAGAGGAGGGACGGCAGGGTGTGGGAAGGGTGGGGAGGGATAACATGGGGAGAAATACCAGATATAGGTGACGGGGGGATGAAGGCAGCAAACCACCTTGCCACGTATGTACCTATGCAGCAATCCTGCATGATCTGCACCTGTACCCTAAAACCTAAAGTACAATATATATATATATAGTATATATATATAGTAATATATATATACAATATATATAGTATTACATATATATTATATATTATATATATAGTACTTTATATATATATTATATATATATAAAATATATCAAATATATATATATAGAAAAAAATATATATATATAGAAGAGAATATGTATAAAATATATATATATATTTAAAAGAAAAAAAGAATGCCAGGAGTCGAGACTTTCATCCAGGGACAAGAAACAAAGCTCAAAGTAGGTCATCAGTGGTGGAGAGAACCATTCCAGAGTGCTGCTGATACCCATCTAACGTCAGAGATGTCTGACACACTAAGATGGGACCCTAAAGGGGGACACCTCTGTGGACTCCAATCAAGGCCCAGAGTTTTTCTACAGGGATGCCCCAGGTAAAATTTGGGTCACCTAATACATCCTACACTTTTCAAACTCTTTTTTTCTTTTCTAGACCACTATGGGCAACTCTCTATCCATTCTACCTGATTCCCTACTTGGCTACATCCTCAATCATTGGAATCAATTTGTCCCTGACAACCTAAGGAGAAAATGTCTGACTTTTTATTGTAATACTGTTTGGCCATGTTACCAGATAGGAAGCCAGGAACAATAGGTGGTCAGTTATAGCCTTAATTATGATATCATCCTGCAATTAGATCTATTTTGCAAAAGGCATGGTAGATGGTCAGAAATCCCAAATGTACAGACCTTCATAGCCGTATACCAAAATCCAACAATCTGCAAAACTCCCAGAACCCACCCCACAAAGGAAAGTCCTAATGCAGAACTAGATATTATAGATGACTCCCTTTTACAAAGGCTACCTGTCTTTCAGGTGAATGACAACCACCCCTATATAACCACTTGCCAAGTGCTCCTGAGGCTAAAACCCAAGAGCAAACACTAGGGACCCTGCTAAGTACCCTTCATACTCATAGGGAAACAACCTATTCAATTCTGCCTCCAGCCCTTAGGGAAGTAGCAGGAGCTGAGGGGCCAGTCTGAGTGCAGGCCCCCTTCTCTATAACTGACATACAACAATGTAAAGAAAAGCTAGGAAGCTATTCTGAGAACCCCAAGATATTTGCAGATGGGTTACAAACTTTGAGTTGCTCTCTAGGTTCATCCATGATGTCACAAATGACAGAATTTCCTTTTTCAAAGCTGAATAATATTTCACTGTATGTACCTATCACATTTTCTTTATTCATTCATCTGCTGATGTACATTTGGGTTGTTTCTATGTCTTGGCTTTTGTGAATAACACTGCAGTTAACTGCAATTAATGGGAGTGCAGATCTTCAATATCATGATTTCAATTCTTTTGGATATATACCAGAAGTGGGATTGTTGGATCATATGGTAGTTATATTTTTAATTTTATAAAACAGAAAAAAAAGCAAAAAGAAATCTTACTTTTGGGAATAAAGTATTTCAAAGGTAGCTAAAATGAGAACACTCATGAGCATGTGTATGAGACACACTCCCAAGTAGATAATCCATGTCATAGAAGAAAAGAATAAAATAGTTGAAAAATTTCAAAGCAATAATTTATGGAAAATTGAGTTGTAGTGTGTGAAGACATAGCTTTGCTTTATTTGGTGAATAAAGAAAATTAAAATCATAACTCTGCAATCATATTCGGTAATTTAAAATCATTTAATGCCAAATGAAATTAGGCAAAGGGATCTTGTAAAGTGTTAATAATAAATACATTAGTTTATTTGCTTCTATTGCAAGCTTCATGGCCTGTAAGGCTTCCTTCTGGGAAAGGAATTGGGATAAATAAACATTAATTTTTAAAAATTGTGTCCAGATGAAAATGAAAAAAAATGTGGAAAAAGATTATATAAAATTCAGGAAGTCACAAAAGCTTTCTCAAACATAGTCACTCCCAGGCACTTCCAAACGGATGGAAATAAAACATTCTGTACCCTATCTGTGAACCTCTTCAAAGAAAATGACTCCACATAAAATCATTGATACCATCAGGTAGAGAAACTATACAGTGGAATTAAGTGTAGAAAAAAACCTTTAAGACTCTGACCTAACATCTTTTATTGTATCTTTCCTTCCACAGTCTTTAGAAGAATAAAATCTTCTAAAACAATGACAGTTTAGAATACCTTACTGAATTGTCTATGTAGTGCCAACTCAACTCATCATCTGGAGACAAGACAGGTGGACACAAAAGCTTTGCCGAGCAGTGATAGGACATAAAGTAGATTCTACAAGAAGAGCTTCTGAAGTGTATTCCAACATTTTTAAAGAAACAATGCTTCAATTGTTATTGTGCCCAGGAATAATCTTACTGAAGGTGAAGTTTCCCTGTGTCTGACAGCTCTTCATAAAAATGAAACATTTTATTTTCAAGTAGATTCAAAACAAGATGGTGACATTTAGGCTAAAGCTGCAAAAGTGACTAAAATAGACCTCAAAGAGAAAGCATTTATTACACTGTTTTCTGTCACCTAAATTCTTATTATTCCAAATATGTCTTAAAGAATGTTTCTCAGAGTCTTGCAACAATTTCAGCAATAACTAAATTTCCACTTTGCCAAATAAGGTTGGACACTTGTATGAAAAGGATGTAGAAAATAACCAAGCAACTAGCAATATTCTGACCCTGGCAGCATTTTTTCAAAGTATTAGCATATCTTCCTGTTACCTCATTTGTTACTATTATATTGGTCAGTAGAAAAAACCTGATATTTTTCTTTTTTCTTTTTTGAATTGTTTTCTTATAAAAAATACAAAAAAGATGTTTCCATGAAATATGAAAGTTAAAGTTAATTAAAACTCATTAAATTAAAACTATAACCACCTTTATTAATTTCATGCTTACTTTTCTAACTTTTACTTAGATTAATAAATGTTTTTTTTAAATGTATTGGAAGGAGATAGCCCTGTTTTTGCAAAATAAAATGTGTCTGAGCATATTATGTACAGAAAAATAGAAGATGCTTCACCTCAACCCCCATAAATAAACTTTCTTCTAAAAATGTTGATTATGAATGGATTTTCCATTAGGTAATTAAGTAACAAAGAAAAGACCTGTAAGGGTACGAAATTCGTTCTTCACTTAAGACTCTCAAGAATGTTTTTACTTCACAAACTTATTTAAACTTTGCAGAAGATATTCTATTAAAAAATAGTAATATTTAGCAAACTTGTAGTCACTGGCAATATGCGGGTCTTCAAGCAATTTGCATGTTGGTTTTTATCATTACTAGTTTCTTCATCCTGTTCCACAATGTTATGTTAGTTTTGTATTGCTGCTGTAATCAATTACCGCAAACTTAGTGGCTTAAAACAACACAAATGTATTGTCCTACATTTCTACATATTTTCACAAATGTAAAAAGACTCCTTCTTAGTTTGTTTATGCTGCTGTAACAGATTACCTGAGACTGGGTAATTTATAAAGAATAGAAATCTGTTTTCTCATCATTCTGGAGACTGGAAAAGTCCAAGATCAAGGCACTAGTAGGCTCAGCTGCCTGGTGAGGGTTTTTCTCCACTTTCAAGATGCTGCATCCTCTGGAGGAGAGAAACAGTGTTCCCTCACATAATGAAAGGAATGGAAGGAAGAAAAGGGGATCAAACTCCCTCCATCAAGTTCCTTTATAATGGCATTAATCTATTCATGAAGGCATATGACTTAAATATCTCCCAAAGAGCTCCACCTCCCAACACTCTTGCATTGGGGATTCAGTTTCTAATCCATTAATTAGGGGCACACATTCAAAATTAAAGTGTCTGCAGAGCTGCATTTCTTTCTGGAGGATCTAGTGAAGAATCAATGTTCTTAACTTTTCCAGCTTTAAAAGCCACTTGCTTTGCTTGGCTGGGGGTTCCTTTCCTCCATCTTCAAATCCGGCAATGTCTGCATGAGTCTATCACATGCCATCATCTCTTAGATTCTCTCTTCAGATTCCCTCTTCTATTGTAAAGGACACTTACTGTTATAATCTAGGATAATCTGTTTCTTTTAGGATTAGCTGATTAGTAACCTTAACTCCATCTGGAACCTTAATCTCCCTTTGCTATGTAATTTAACATGGAAGTTACCAAAAGAAAGAGAAAACCAATCCTAGATAAAAATTGCCATTCTAGGCTGGGTGTGGTGGCTCACACCTGTAATTCCAGCAGGGTGGGAGGCCAAGGCAGGCTGATAAGGTCAGAAGTTCAAGACCAGCCTGGCCAACATGGTGAAACCCCATCTCTTAAAAGTACAAAAATTAGCTGGATGTGGTGGTATGGGCCTGTAATCCCAGCTGCTTGGGAGGCTGAGGCAGGAGAATTGCCTGCACCTGGAAGGCAGAGGTTGCAGTGAGCCAATATCCTGCCACTGCACTTCAGCCAGGGCAACAGAGTGAGTGCTCTCAAAAAAACAAAAAAAATGCCATTCTATAGGTCATTAGCCCTAAAATCTGAGATAAGGTTTATATAGAATCCCCAATATGGTTAGAATGGCTAATTCAGTAATAAGTAGACAATTTCCTAATTCTTAAATAACATTAAAAGTCCCCACTCTTTGTAAGGTGAGGAAAAACTGGTTAAAATAAAAAGATGTTTTGCCCTTTGAGTATGATGAAAGTTTGAGCTATGAAAATTTGCAAGTACAGTAAACACGGGGCAAAAGTTAATTCTTTTACACAATAAAATTCTAAGAACTTTTAATTCCCTTGCCAAATGAAGATATCAATGCAGAAATAAATAGGCATCAAGTAGACTGGTGCTAAATGATGTAAAGAGATAAGTAGAATCACTATTACCAGCAAGAAAGTGGGGAAGTCTGGAAGAAAATACATGATGAGTGAGGGCTATTTAAACCCAAAGTCCATAAGGTTATGACTCTGCAGTGCAGAACTCTTACGTAATTGGTGAATATACCCGGTGCTGAGGTGGAGTCCAGGCATTACTTTTCCTATTAGGTCTGCTTTTGTTCTCCTCTGAGCACAATTCTGCAAACACCATTTCCTGTCTTATCCCTCTTCCACTTCCACCATAACTCTTCCTTTCTAAATCTCTGTCATCTCAGCCCCATCCCACCAACCAGGATTTTTAGTCACATCCTGAAAGAAAGGTGCAAAGTTTTGTGTGTGTGTGAATATATATATGTGAATGCACATATAAGAATGCACACACACACATATACATAAAAGTATTTTATATATGTATACATAAACTTTTTATATGTACATATACATAAACTCTGATATATACACATATATGTAAATTTATGTAAAAGTTTATATAAAACTTTCTATATAAAACCTTTGCATAAAATTTATATATGTCCATTCCATGTGGTTCAGGGTAAAAAAATTTTTTAATTTAAAAAAAGTTTATATATATATATATATATAAAAAAATATAAAAAACAAAGTTTATGTATATGTGTATGTATATATATATATATATACATATGTGTATATATATATATACATATGTATATATAAAGTAAAAGTTGACCTAAATCATAATATAAAATTTGACAATAATAAATAGAAATTTTAACACACACCTCTTAGTTGCTGAGAGAATAAGCAAACAAAATAAATCAATAAAAATAGAGAAAATTTAAAGGCCGTGATTGATCAGATTGACCTACTTGCTATTTGTGGAACATTCTACCTACCAACTGTAGACAACACATTTTTTTAACTGTGCCAAGAACATTTAACAAAGTAGATCATATGCTGAACCAAACAGCCGGCTTCCACAAATTTCAGTGGATTCTGATCATATATGTTCTCTGACCAAAGTGAAAAAAACAGGAACAAGTAATAGAAAGGCAGCTAGAAAGTTTTCAAGTATATAATAATTAAACCATGTACTTTGAGGTATAATTTCCATACAGTGATGTGCACAAATCTTGTATATGCCACGCACTGAATTTTTGCATTTGCACACATTTGTGCAATTGTCCAAATCAAAATACTTAATGGTTCATCACTCCTGCACACTACTTCCAAATCAACACTTTTCCCCAGAAAAACGTGTTCTTACTTCAATTAAAATGCATTTATTTTTCTTTTGTTCAATTATATGGGGGGGTGTGTGTGTGTGTATATACACACACACACATACATTCATAAGGCAGGTACCATTTTTGTGTATGGTTTATTTTGCACAATATTAAGTGTTTAACTATATCGTGATACATATACAGAGTCTGGCTTTTTTCAGTTCCTATGTAGTATTCTGTTGAATGACTATCACAATTTATATTTCCAATCTTTTTCAAGGGACATTTACATTACTTCCAGTTTGAGTACATTATGAATAAAATGGCTATGAATATTTTTGTACATATTCTTTAGACAATAGGCAAATTAATTTTTCTTAAGTGTATACCTAGGCATGGAATTGCTGGTCTAAAGTACATGCTTAGCTTTAGTAGATAATGCCAACAGTTAAATTATTTTATACTCCCACAAGCAATATGAAGGCCCCAATTGTTCTTTCTTTTCGTCAACACTTGATAACCCCAGTCTTTTAAATTCTACTCACTTTTTAAATTAAATCTCATCATGGTTTCAATTTGCATTCCTCTGATGAGTAATTACATTGACCATCTTTTCCTGCTCTTATTGACTATTTGGATATGTTTGCTTTTTTTCTTTTCCCTCATAGTTTTGTAGGCACTGATAAGACTTCATCATCTGGTGCTGAATTCTTTCCGTTTTTATATGTCTGAAACTATCTCCATTTCACTCTCATTTTTGAAAGATATTTTTGTTGGTAATGGACTTCTATGTTGATAGATTATTTTCTTTCAGTACTTTCCAGGTATAACTCTTCTGTATTCTCTCCTTCATTGTTGCCAATGATAAATCTATTGTTATCTTTGTTCTTCTATAATTACGCATCTTTTTATTTTTCTGACATGTGGCTGGTGTTAAGGTATTCTAAATATGTTGAGCAATTTGCTTATAATATGTCCAGTGTAGTTCACTGAGATTCTTGGATGTGAAGGTTTATCATTTTCTTTAAGTTTAGAAACCTTTTAAAGATTGTTTCTTCAAATATTTTTTCGGTACCTACATTTTTCTATTTCAGATTCTCCAGTGATATGTATATTAGGCTTCTTAAAGTTGTCCCATAGCTCACTGATGCTCTTTGCAGTTTTTACTTTAATTCTTCTCTCCATGTTTCATTTTAGATAATTTCAAATTCAACACTCTTTTATTCTGCAAAATCAAATCTGCCATTAATCCAACCCATTGCATTTTTTCACCTTAGACATTGTGGCTCACATCTCTACAATTCACTTAGGTCTTTTTATATCCTGTATGTTTCTTCTCATCTAAAACAGTAACAATAACTGTTTTAATGTCCTTGTCTCCTAGCTCTAATAGCTGTACCAGTTTGGGGTTAATCTCAATTAGTTATTCTCTTCACTATGTTTTTCTATTTTTACATGTCTGGAATTCATTTGATTCAATGTCAGACATTATGAGTTTAATCTTATTGGGTATTGTACATTTCTGTATTCCTATAAGTCTTCTTGAGTTTTGTTTTGGGATGCAGTTAGGTTACTTGGAAACATTTTGATTGCTCAGGTCTTGCTTTTGCGATCCGTTGGGAAGGGTCAGAGCAGTGTTCAGTATAAGGCTAGTTATTCCCCACTGCTGGGGCAAGAGCTTCTGGAGTTCTATATTCAGTATCTTCAGATTTACAAGCTGTTCTAATCTGGTGGCAACAGACACTATTTCAGACCCTGTTTAAAAACTGAACATGGAATGCTCTAATCCATTCCAATGATTATTTCCCTGAACTTGACTGGTTTTCTAATAAACATGTGCTGAGAGATACATTGCTGAACACTACAAGGGGAATGATCTCTGATTTTCTGTTTCTGTGCACATCTCTGTCTCTCTGTCTCTCTCTCTCTCTCTCTCTCTCTCTCTCTCTCTCTCTCTCTCTCTCTCTCTCTCTCTCTCTCTCTCTCTGTCTCCAACACTCTTGACAACCTTAGCTGCCTTAGTCTCCCTGGACTTACCTCCTCACTCAGGGAGTTCACTCACCTGGTTTTCCCTCTGCATTGTTTCCTCAAATATCCCTCAAGGCAGTAAGCTGAACAATCGTAGGGTTCACCTTTTTGTTTTTTATGTCTTAAGAATCACTGTCTGCTTTTACCTGATATCTAATGTCTTGAAAAACCATGTTTTATATGTTCTGTGTTACGTTTCTGGTTATATCATGTGAAAGGATATATCCCATTGAGACAAGATAGTTCCCTTGACCCCTTCATGGGACTCATGAAGGGGTGGCTCACTTACTAATCCGACAGCTCTCAAACTCCTTGTGGGAGTGGGAGTGCACAGGTGAGCTAGTACAGAGGCTGGGACAAGTACTTCTGGATGCTGGCAGGAGTAGAATGCTGCGTGGCCCCACGGCAGCATCTAGAGGTTGCCTGTGACCCCTGGAGTGCCAGAGGGCATGTGTTACATTGCACCCCTTTACCTTTGCCATCTGCTGACAGCTTAAGTGTTAAACAGCTCAGTGGGGGGTCACTGTGACAGCCTCTTGCACCCACACCCGGGTTCTTGTCAGGCGTCCAGAAGCAATGAGGTCATGTAAACAAATTGGAGGGTAATGAATGTGGAGGATTTTAATGAGTGGTGAAGTTGACTCTCAGAAAGATGGGAGCTAGAAAGGGAATGGAATGGGAGGATGGTCTTCCCCTAAAGTTTAGCCATCTCCAGCCAAACCCCTCTCTGACCATAGTCTCCAGTGTCCAGTTGCTTCTTCTCCTCTCAACATTCATATGCTTATTCTCTTCTCTCCTTCTTTGCGATGCCACTCTGCTGCTCTGCTGCCCTTCTGCCAGTGGAACCTACGGTTTTGATGGGTACACAATGTGGGGTGAGGTACGTCACAGTAGTTTTGGAAAAGCCAACATTTGGGTAGGAAAACTGGAATGCATGCTCTCATTTAGAGCCGTGGGTTCAGGCTTGAGGATGGAGAGCTTACCAGGGACCCCACCCTTTTCTACCTAGTATTTCCCTGCCTTCTGTTCATATCACTATCCCTATTACTGCATTCGCAACAGAGGCAAAGTCCCTGGCATTTCTTTTTTTTTAATTTTTAACATAGAATATTTCATAATTTTAATGTAGCTTGTCTATGATACTCTTATGGTCTCTTGATTTTATGTAGTAAAAAGTCTGTCCTACCCACACATCTCCCATAAATGTTTTTCAGCTATTATTTTATTGTTTTATTTATGTTTTGGGATTTAATTGCTGTGGGATTTGTTTTGGTAAATTAGATGTGATGTGTATTTTTTTACAGAAAGTGAATCGATCATCCCACTGCTAAGACATTTCATTCCCACTGCTAAAACCATTTATTAATGGTTTATATCTGCCAGTGCCTGATTTCATACTATTTATTCTGGCACACTGAGTTGTCTGTCCCTTACTAAACCCATGTCACATTGTTTCAATAATTTATTTTTCAAAGTATGTTTTAAAATTGATGTCTGCTATGTATAATTATTTTCTTGGAAAACCTTAGTTAATGTAAGGCTTAAAATGATTTGGAAGCCTTCACCTCGCCCCTGACACAAACACAAAGAGATATACAGAAAAGCCAAATAAATGTGTGTGTGTGTGTGTGTGTGTGTGTGTGTGTATGTATGTGGGGGTTGGGTGCATGTGTGTGCAAACACAAATACATGTCTGCATTTTGATTGTAATTACATTTGAAGTACATGTAAACACAAACAGATGTCTGTGTTTTTACTGTCATTGCATTAAAAGTGTAAGTTAATTTGAGGAGAAATAAAAACTCATGTTAATTTGAACAATTTCTCTCTACAGATATAGCAGTCTTTCATTTTGGCAAGTCCTCCTTTTGTGATTCATGACCATCCTACACTACTGTGTCATTAGTTCTGACGGTTCAGTGCATTGATTTTGTATGTAAAACAAAGTAAACTACAACCTATAGCTGGTTTCTTTTTAATTCTTATTTATAATTTCGTCTATGTGTTATTGGAGGAATTTCTCAAAATGTTATATAATACGTATGAAATGTTTAATATTTTTTTACTATAATAGGACGTCTTTTAATTTAGGGGTCAAAAATTAGATGCTTATATAAGGAAATAAGTCTGTTGAGGGGGAAATAGGGGAGTGACAGTGGGAGGTGGGGAGGTGGGGAGAGATAACATGGGAAGAAATGCCAGATATAGATAAAGGGGAGGAAAGCAGCAAATCACACTGCCACGTGTGTACCTATGCAACAATCTTGC
>CAUYLZ010053921.1:0-19742 GCA_963573645.1 Pithecia hirsuta | reverse complement strand
CATGCTAAGAAAGAAAGAAAGAAAGAAAGAAAGAAAGAAAGAAAGAAAGAAAGAAAGAAAGAAAGAAAGAAAGAAAGAAAGAAGGAATGAAGGAAGGAAGGAAGGAAGGAAGGAAGGAAGGAAGGAAGGAAGGAAGGAAGGAAAAAGAGGGAAGGAGGGAGGGAAGGGGAGGGGAGGGGAAGGGAGGGGAAGGGAGGGGAAAGGAGCGAAGGAAGGGCACTCCCTCCCCTGGTGCTAGTGAAGTTCAAACCACACAAGCTTGGCCTGGGAAGTGGCAATCCTCACCCTAGCCTACCCTCAATAAGCATGATTTTTAGAAAGTCACTCTCCCGTTACTCAAGCCATTTTGGAGTGGCGTGGGCCTGCTCTACTCTCCCCAGAAAGTCTTATTATGTGCGTAATAATTTTTTATACTTATCTGATGCATGCATGCCATCATTAGTCTTGACATCCAAATCCTTTAGGAGTGGGGGTTGATCCTGCCCTCCATTGGGAAACACAAAACAAGTGGTTCCATTGCTCATAAGATAAATGCAAAATAATAGTAATGGCTAACACATAAGGCTTTCTGTGTGCCAGCTGTTGCCCTAAGGACTTTACATTTACCAAATTCATTTAATCTGCATGAAAGTCCCATGAAGTAGGTACTACTATTATCAACCCCATTATGAAGTTAAAGATACAGAGATTCGAAAAGGTTAAGAAATGTTCCCAATGTCACATAGCTTGAAAGAAGCAGGGCAGGATTTAGACTCAGGCCCCCTAGCTTTAGAATTAACACTTTCACCCATTTTTTGGTAATGCTGAAACTCTGATGCACAAATGGCCTGTGAAGATCTGAATAACCTGGCATTTACCTACCTTTGCAGATAGATGCTGGTACTCGCCCTGTTCCCTCTGCCTCTGGGCCTTTCCTTTACTGTTTTCTCCCCTCTTGGTCAGATAGCTCTTATTTGACCTTAAACTCTCAGGGAAGAGAGACCACATCCCTCCTCCCCCAACTCTCCATTTCCCAACCAGTTCAAATTACTTTATTACAAGCTTCACAGTATACCATGTGCCTTTCATTGATGTTCTTATTAGTATTGTAAGTTTGCCTTTATTTGGGTAATTATTTGACTGTTTCTCTCTCTAGTAAACCATAAGCTTAGTGAGAGAAGGGACTATGTATATTTTTACTAATTGTTATATTTTATCAATGCCTGGCACCAAAATAGGTCCTCTATAAAGGTTATATTTGCCGAATAAATAAATAATGCACAGATATTTCCATTTCACCCAGTTACGTACATTGCCCATAACTGGACTGACCCCTTTAGCAGAAATTTCTAAGCAAATGGGCTTTTTGGATTGATAGAGGTTTTGGTTTTTTTTCTTTAACTCTGAAATTATAATTCTTATAGTTATTTTGGGGTTTTCTAGAGGGGAAGAAGGCATGTGTTTCCTCTCCCTGGGTCCCTTTTATGTCTTTCATGAACTGATTACACACTCCAGTACTGCCTGACTGGGGAAGGCCCACTGGGTGCCACTCCAAGCAGACTGAGGAAGAGATTAGAACCAATCTCTGTACCATCCAGTGTACTCACTGCTCCCTCCGTACCCAGGCAAAGATGGCCCATCAGACCTCATGTATGTGAATAAGTGTATGGTTCTGGTGTGCTGGGATCTCTTTTACTGTTACCTCAAGCTGCATGAGATATTCCTAATTTTTCTTCTGGAAAAAACCAGTAGTGGAGAAAGCTCAAATTAAGCACTAAATTTAATCAGGTGCTCACTATCTTTCAAATGTTTTTCATAATTTTAAAATTGAATATTCACATGTCCTCAATGCGGCTAATATTATCTCCATTTTACAGATGAGAAGCTGATGAATCTGAGTCATGTGCTTACTAAATGGCAGTAGGTAGGCCAGTATTCAGATTCAGGTCTGAATGGCTCCAAATGTCATGTTCTCTCTGTCTCAGGGTAACGACATCATCCTGCCTCCTAATTCCAAAAGGAAAGAATCTTATTGTATCAGAATACAGGAAATTAGATACTGAAAGGGAAACCTTAAAAATTTTCAAGGCAACTTTCTGGCCTCACTAAAAAATTCATTTTTAAATGCTGTGAAGAGATATTTTTACCTATTAAAAGAAAAGCTTTTGCTGTCATATTTAACAATTTTTTTGTTAATAATTGCTCAAAGGGAAGATGGATGTCCTAACTGCTAAAAATTCTTTTTGGAGATAAATAGAAAAATAAATAAATAGATAAGTAATTCTTTCTTAAAATAAAATGACGTTAAAAAGCCCATATTTAACTCCTTATTAACAAGAGGAAACAAACAAATGAGGGAAATAGAAATAAAAGGCTATGGGATTCAGCAATAGATTCTAGGAAAGAAAAACTTCTGGAAAATATCAGAGAGAAAGAAGTAGTTGAAATGGAAAATTTTGAGTTGGATTCCTAAGTTGTGAAAGCAATCCCCAGATTCAGAGGTCTAAGTCACAGAAATCAGAGTGTATTCCCATAGGCAGGAGGCACCCAGGTAGATGCACAAAGATTTTGAATGGAAACTCTGAGAATTAGTCTTTAGTGGACTGGTGAGAGCAGGTCTTTGATGGACTGGTGGCATGTGATAGTAGCATCAGAACAGGCAGGGAGCAGGAGTTAGCATCACTTCCTGTGCTCTTCCACTACTAAAAAACAGTACAGTTTACCCAAGAGCCACCTGGTAGATGCCTAAATGTTCCCTGAGCAGATCTCGCTCAGTCACCATGCCTTTTCAATGAAGGGAAACTGAAAGAGAGAAGAAAGGCATACTGAGTCCAGCGCATCTCATCATCGTAGCCTTGGAATGATAGATGAAGAGGTGTGTGCTGTTTGTTAAAAAACATTCAGTCTGAGTGTAACTCTGGAGACACTTAAGTAGATAATTAATCAGTTCTAGGCCATCCATCCCTCACAAGGTTCAGGGGGCTGTACCCTTTGCAAGGCTTTTATTTCTACTTTATTAATTTTTATATCTGTTCACCAAAAACAAAGGCAGTATTTATCTTTGCACTTGAGAAAGTTCTGGCACATAATGCATCACTATAAATATTCATTCAATGTAGGCCAAACCAGAAACAAAAGTTTGTGTCCACATAACAAAATTCACAGGAGAGTCATAAAGAATAAAAAGCAATCCAGGTTTGATTTGGAATGACTATCAGTATCAATCGTATTCTCTAAAAACAAACGTCTAACATATGAAAAGTGCTCAGTTGTGTGGACAACTGACTGAGGAATCAAACTAGCTAATGGGCAAATGAAAAGATTCGTTTTTGAAAAATGGTGTTGTTTTGAATTAAATTTGACACTGAAATTCTAAAGGAATTTGCTTACATTTTGGTTCCATGACTTGGCCTTAGAGACATTTCCCCCTTGGGAAAGTCCATAGAAAGTTGAGTGAATGTAGCTTTTCACACGCAAATATTATAGTTGCAAGGAAAGTCTGGCAGTGAAATTTTGTACAGTACCGGAATTTAGAGATGTATGCTAGACTTCACAGGAAACATCTTGTTCTTCACATCCAGTGCTTCCAGAAGCAGGGAGGTCTTAGAATATATAACCATATATTAATAATGTTCTGCTATGAAGAACACCAGGTGTATGACCCATGGACAAGCAGTCAGATACAAACGGAAGGCTGCAGAGCCCAGATACCTAAATGTCGGCTTCCTTCACTCAGTGGCCTGTGCAGAAATTCCCATGTGAAATCGGCAAAGGAACATATTGGTGTACCTTCAAACAGCTGACATTTTAATGAATGCCTACTAGGGAACAACTGGTGATAATGAAACCTCCTTGTCAGAAACTCTTCAGCTGTTCTTTTCACCTAGCCCTGGCCTTCTCTACTCAATTTGTCTTTCCTAGCTCCTTCCATCAATTTTTGTTTGTTATTTATGCGTTTTCTTGTTGAGGGGAGTCAGGTGAGAAGGGGAGGTGGAAACAGTAGAAACACAAAGGAAGAGACCAACTGGAAAATTCACCTTTAAATTACCATAATATTAGATGATAAATGAGTTTATGTAAAAAGATGCCTACTCTAGAAACAGTGACATTTTTGCATTGTACAATTAGTTTGTGGAGTGTGTGTTCCTGTAGTCTTGAGTACCTTCGAAGTGCAAGGGTAGTATTTTTAGAAATGTCATTTTTACTTCTCTTTCTATTGTGAATGCATGTGATTTTTGGAATCTGGTACAGATTTGCAGGAAAATTAACTGAACATACATAAGTGAGCCTATTTCGTGCCTAGAAAATCTGCAGAACTAGTCTCTCCATGCACTGAAAAATTCTGCTTGTATGTAGATTTAGAGGATCCCAAAGTAGGTCCTAATAGCTTCCCCTGGGTCTGACTTAACTGCAGTGCAACCACTTCCAAAGCCTTGTCAGCCCCCGCATGATTCTTCTTTTCTTTTCTCTGTACCTAGTCTCACAGTCATGAACTACTCATTATGACTAACTCAATCTGCATATTTTCATTGGGAATACATTTTATATGGTAGGAAAGACATATTAATGCCCCATTACCAAGGCTTAAATAAAGGCGCTACATCTGACATGTTTCACAAGACATTAAAACATTTACCTCCAGAGCACAAACAGAATGTGGTTCAGATCGTCTTAAAACATCACAGTCACCTGTGTGAGAAGAGTAACTAATTTCAGCAGCACATCACGAAGGGAGAAGCAAAGATGTCCCAACTCAAAAATACTTTCACGATTAACACAAAGTGGCATCCTTCCTCGTAGACCCTAGAAGGGGGCTGTGCAGCTTTATCCTTTTAGTGTCTGAGGTGAGCTTTGGAAGCAGAACAGAACCAGGTGTCAGAAGTATCTGAATCAGGAGAAACAGTCACTGTGTTCTGGGTTTTGTGATAAAAGCCTATTAACAGACTCCAGGGCAAACAACACAAAACCTTTCCCAGATATTCTCTCTTTGTTAAAGTCTTGTAATGGATTCTTTTAAAGGTATAAATGTGTAATTGTTATGTATTTGAAGTTATTTGGTAGGTCGCAGATTTCTATTCAACCTACTGCAGGAAAATTTCTAAAGTAAACTGTTATAATTCTTTGTTCTTAAATAAAGTGTTCTTTGTCTCTCAGGAAGCTGATAATATGATAGGTGCAGCCTTAAGGACTAATTATACTAAATAGCAGGGCATAACTCAAAAGAGAGACTACATCTATTATGTAGAATTCCCTAAAGAAACATTAGAAATTTTACATGCATTGATTGCTAGTTAGCACTAGGGAGACATTTATGAGGTGACTTCACCAAAGCCACAACTGTTTGCATTAGCAAGCAGACAACATAAGCTAACTGATAAGAATGCAGTGATATAATGCAATTAATACAGTTTTGTCTGTTAATTAGTGTTTTCCAACTGTCAAAAGAAGATGTCTTTTAGAAGCCAAACTTATTTTACTGATTAAAAATTAGAATCCATCTTGCAAAGCTGCGATGGACCTTCTTTTGATCTAATTAAAGAAAGAGTGTGCATACTCAAAACTTGTGCCTCTGTGACATAAATTAACATATTCATAAATGAGATAGATAGATATTTTGCAATTAACATGGGACAACAGAATAAAGCCTAATTAGTAAACATGTTTTCTTTATTAACTTGCAGGTCAAGCTCTGTTTTATTATAAACCAATAATGATAGAACAGAGTAATTTCTTTTTCAAAGAAAAAATTATTGGCTCTGAAATTGTGTGGCACTGTATCACAGAAATGTGACTCGATTCTTCATTTCCAGACACCTGTTAGCTCATAACCAGAAGTATAAACAACTGCTGTTTTTTATGCTCAACTGGAGAATTTCAGCCCAGAGCAGGTTTATGGGTTTCCTGAAAGAGTCCAATTTTACACTTATAACCCTAAAGGCATTTTTACACTGCCTGTAGACACCAAAGGATCTCTTAATCCTCTAGTGGATATGCTTCCTTCAGTGTTGTGCCTTCACAGTTCTCATTACATGAATTTCTTGGTTAGAATTTCAGTCGAAAAGAAGCAGCCTCAGCTCACCTGCCTACCAAGTATAAATATTTACCTGCCAAACTAGGTTCTTGATTAGGAGCATATTATGCTCATCTATTTACTTATTTATTTAGTCCAAACAGTTCCTAGAATCCGATATCAACAGTCCCTTTCCTCAACCCATTTGTCCCCACATTTCACCCTTTTCTGTCTTTCTAGGCTTAAAATGAAGCCACGAAGTCCCCAGGAAATCAATACACAGAGGAGAATATGCCTCCAACCCTGAGAATGTGTCAGGCCATGGCATCTAGAAGACCAGGGTATACGAGGTTGAAATAAATGTTCCAGGTACAGTCTCAGGGAAGAGTTTAACGTAAGAACGCCAAGATCACCTCAGGCAATCGCATAGTCTCTTAAAGGTGCTATGGATCAAAGACAACCCAGATCACACAAGTTATATGCCCAAACGCTGTTTAGCACTGTTAATTGAACAAAATCTCTATTTTTCTTGCTTCACACTGAAAACATCATTGCCCATTGCTACATTCTCTGCCCCAGAATGCTTCTGTTCGTTCTTTCTTTCTCTGTCCCAGAATGCTTCTGTCCTTTCTTTCTTTCTTTCCTTTCTTTCTTTCTTTTCTTTCTTTCTTTTCTTTCTTTCTTCTTTCTTTCTTTCCTTCTTTCTTTCTTTCCTTCTTTCTTTCCTAAAGGCTACTGTTTTCTAAATTCTTCACAAACTGATTCAAACTGCACATTTATTTTTCTGATTTCCTATCACATATGTCTATCACACAAGTACTTTGTTGTTCCTGATTGGTTTTTGCTTGCTAAGATGATCTTCTCTACTAGACTATAGGAATGAGCAATTTGGCACTAGCAGGTTCAATCAGTTAGAAACCCTGCAATCTCAGAAAAATGCCTGGGCTTTGGTGCGCCTCAGTTTCTTCATCTGTACAATGAGGATGACAGTGGTACTTACTTATACAAGGTAACATACTTGAGGAATTTAATGGGATGCCTGGTAGATATTAAGTGCCCTATTGCTGCTAGCTATTCATACTGTTATTTGAAATGTTCAAGGAGCCTACCATATCATTTGACACCTATTCACTATTCAGTAAATCCCTTTCTTGTTAACTAAATAATTTCTAGCTTAACAGAACCTAAGTATCTTGGGGTAGAAAGGACAACACATCCAATTAATCACAAAACTGTTCACTGAGTATTTGTTAATGCTCTGTGCTGTACTTTGGGGAAGCAGTGCCTCTTGTCAGTCCATTCCACTGGATCTGGGGCAGCAGAGTATCTATGGGGGCACCTAGACCTCCAAATCTGGAGGGACATGCAAAGTTACTCCAAGGTGTAAGTTGGGTAGCCTCATCCTTACAGAACACAAGCACATAGTCTAGTTCATTTAGGAGAATAGCTTGAAGTACAGATATTCTTATACCACAATTTAACTTTCCTACTAAGGAAGAAAAACCTATCTCTTCTAACGTGGTCTGCTGCTGATCAGAATATTCTTTTGAAAGTATTTTAGGACAAGGGTCAGGGTAATGTCATACTAAGTTTCCAACCTCTTCTCAGACATGAAATATTCATAGATTTCTATTCAGATTTGCTCCTTTCATGGACTCAACCCTCTTTACATTCCAAATTCAACATGAAAGTTTATCTTTAGGTAGCTAACATTTTTTTTAGTGATAAAGGTCAATTATGACCTTGCTTTACTGACACTTATCATTACTATCCAGGATTCAGTTAATAGACCCCAGTAATACTGCACTGGGAATAAAAGTGGCTGGAAAAAAAATTACACAGGTAAAAAATTATATGCAAAATAAGAAAAAAAAAGTCAACGTTTCCCTCCCGTTACCTTTATTTATTTGAAAAAATGTCATGAGAAAAAGAGTCTTAGACTTAATCTCCTTCAATCAATGTCAGCCACATTACAACTTAATGGGAGTTTATACTGCATAATATTATTTTCTTTGTATGAACCATTTTCTGACACCTTACATTTAGTTAAATGATTTATCCGTGTACATTTTACATGAGGATAAATATGAGAAATGGTTTCTGCTTATATTGAGTGGGATAAGAAAGCAACTCTAAAACACAAAGTCAATTGGCTCAGGCTCTCAGGCCCTGATGTCAATAGCAGATACATATGTGTACAAAGAAAATCTATCTGAATAGCAATAGTAACATGAGGGATAATATATATTTTTCTTATGTCTTTCTTCACGGGAATTCAGAATGCCCTCTTCTGCACAATGCCTTCTTACTTGTCACTAAACTCTCGCTTTGGTTGTTACGCATGCCATCACCAGGATGTTCACCGTTTGTTCCTTTGCAAGTGCTAACTCCAGGTAAGGTTACTATAGTGCTACGGAATTTACAATTGGGTGGTTGGGTGTAGTTGGTGAGTTACAGAATAATACTTCTTGTCCAGACACAACTTTGCTTCCCATGTATAGCTTATACAACCTTATACTTTTGTAAAAGTATTGGAACAGGTGACGTGATCTAGTTTTTAGATGTCTAACTGAAAACCCACCTAGTAAGTTTAGATTTGTAAAAATGATGATTCTCTAGGAAAAATGTACGAACTGAGAATTTTCAGATTCTGTAATCCACAGTTTCTTACGTATAGAGGATTTTTTTTTTTTACCCAAGGCTGGATAAAATCCCAACTTTCCTATGGTGTTGTCATTTATTTATTTATTATTTTTTGTTTTCTTGCTTTTTTAATTAGAAAAAAATGTGTATTCCTTTGAAAAAAAAATAGCAGCTCTTCCCAAATTCAGCTTCCACATGCTGTAGAGAGGGGAGCACACAATCTAACCAGCATCAAAAAGATTTTCAGTCGACTTCAGTCTCATCCCCTAGCCCACATTTTACTTCTTATGATTGTTCACAGAACTTCAGATGGTTCCATTTTTGGCACACAATCAACTGAAACAAGTCACAATGAAGTAAGGCCTAACATTGAAACAATTTTGACTAAGAAAAAATATATTTGGAAAAAGATATATAGTCTCTTTTGAACAAAAACCCTTATATATTTATAAATTTTCTTTATTTAAATAATATGCCCTCAGTGTACCCTGCAAAGCACAAACACACTGTGAAGTCTTTTGCTTTCCCTCCAGGCAGAATTAATTGCTCTTACATTAGGATTCTCACAACAGGGTTCTTGTACATCTAGTTGGCACTTTTTTCAGTCTGCCTTGAAATTAATTGTTCCCACATCTGGCTCCCACCCTGAACCATAAGCTCCTTGATGGCAGATTCTCTGTATCAATCAGTGCTTAGCCTCCACTCAGCTTTTGGAGAAAGACTATCCTCTTTTAGAGACTTCTCATATGTTTATTTTGCTTCTCTGTCTTCTAACTAGACTTAGATCTTTGAAGGAAGGCAGGGAGTATTTCTTCCTTTTTGGTTCCCTGGGCCTGATATAACCCAAAGGACACTACATATTTGCTGAATGAATGAATAAACAACGAAATAATTTATACCAACTTTTTCCAAAATTTTAAGTGTTACCCCAAAGCAGTAAGTATACCATTTATCTTCTGCCCAAGCTCAAGATGTAAGCAAGCAACCGAAAAGGGAAAGGCCAAAAGGCTTTCATCAGATCAAGTCTATTGTTCAATGAATGCCCATTACTTTTGGTTTGATAGCACTTAGAAAACTCTCAGTATGTTTCACTTGGCCCTGGGTTCCCAAACTCCCTTAATGTAAGAGCCATACAAAGAGAACATCACAGAATCTTTTTAGCCCCTCACTTCCCAGGGACAGCTCTCTCAGGTCAGTGTTTGCTGACTTTCTGTCTCTAAAATTCCAGTCGGGCAGTCCTCAGCACAACTGAAGTTCCTTCATTGTAAAAAGTAATGGACAGAATAGAACTACTACTTTTCCAGCAGGGGCCTCAGCCCTTTCATGTAAAACCCTGGCTCCCAAGCAGGTCTTTGATCCTTAGGTAGCATCTCCAAGTTAACCTGGTTCACTTTGTAATGCACGGCCTCCCACCTTCTCCTTAGGTGGAAGTCTGTCCCCCTCTCCTTCCACCCTGCTCTGCTCAGTAGCGGTCACACATGCTTAAGAATGAAATCATCTGTATTGTTCAGCTGTAGAAAATGCAAGAACCATTTTTTAAAGGATGTAAAAAAGACGACAGACTGTAACTGTGAGTCTGCAAAGCCATTCTCTCATTTCATGGTGTAGCAGCATTTCAGAGTAAACCAAGCTGGCTTATAGCCTCCCAGCCGAAGAAACCAGGTAGCAGAGAGTTAAAACACTTGCTCATTGGTTTTCCCAGATCCTATTTTAATTTGCTCCCTCTTTTTGGACAGCTCTGTGAAGGCAGTCTGGTTCGCTGCCTCGCCATACTAATGAGACTCATCCATCTGCCTCTGTCATTGCCAGCCTCTCCTTTCTGCTGGAAGTCAGAGATGAACGCTCAGGACAGGTCCTTTCTAGGCTGCAGTACTTAATCATTTCTAAACACGCTAGATGGCCTCAGGCAGTGAAGGCAACAAGCATTTAACCCAGGCTTGGCAGCTCCGGTTTCCCCACACTCTGCCTGTGAGCTCTGATAATGAAAAGTTGCTGTGCTTTTACTCTCCACTTAACCAGATGCTCTTTGCTTCTTGGGGCGAAAGGTTAAATAGATATAAGAACCCATGCTAGTTTTGAAGGCTTTTATTAGCACTTCTTATAGTAGTGGGAGAAGAGGATGCTGTTGTTCCTGATCCATTTGTCCCTTGGGATTCATATTTAGGCTTGTGTCCTTGTTGTTTTTTTTTTTTGTTTTTTTTTTTCTTCAAAAAGAACTGTGCCTTTACCCATCATGCTTTTTGTTGTTGTTTTGTGGCACAAGAGTTAACACAGGCATGTTGAATCTGCCATTTAATTATTTAATGTTCAGATTTTTATGGAAAGAATGGACCAAGAGGACAGTATCAATATTGTTTAATAGTAGCAACACCTTTATTAACAATGTAGATAAAACATTTTTTCCAGAGTGGCTAGGGCCTCTGATTTATTTTTCCACTCCATCTACTGCTCCATATGTCTGTAGAATCTGCCTTTTTCCCAGAGCTGATGTTAGTATAAAGCAATTGTCTGGGATGTGTAAGAATTAAGTATCCCATCATTCAGGCTAGACATGCAATTAGAAGAGTTGCACTAATTTCCACTGCTGAGACCCTGTCATTTTAATTTATTCTTACTTTCCTGCATTTAGGCTGTCTCTGGTTAGAGGCCAAGGATTTTATATAGTTTTGGTCAATGGTGCTTTGATGTAGGAACTAGGATATGTATAAGGTTTGGGAAAACAAATTGAGGGTTTACCTAGAACTGCCTAGGAAGGAAAATCCTTGTATAGGGAAACATATATTTTCTATTATTTTACCATCCTAGCAAAATAGTGGAGAGGAGGAGTTTTAAATCCAGAAAAGATCACTGAATTATAACATCAGTATCCAAATATTTTTAGTGATTTTTTTCTCTGACATTATTTATAAAACATTGTTTTGTTTCTATTGATCAATATATAAGAACATTTCTATTTATCTGATAGCTTAAGCTATCATCTTGAAAGAAGTGCTGAAATTTAATTATTGACTTTTCTCTTTTGGTCTATGGAGCCATGACCAGGCTGTCTAACTAATTTTATAGCTACAATCATAACCCCTTTACATAAGTTCCAGACAAGCATAACTCAAAAATATACGGAATGTTCCCACGAATAGGTAGGAAATATCTCTTCCTAAACATTTCCCCATAGAGCCGTGATAAATCCTATGTGGGCCAATTATCGCCTGATACGTCTTTCTGGTCCCTTTTATGCTTTGAACCAGTCCCCAGATCATGTAAAACTCCCAGAGCCAAAGCTAATTTTACCCTCAGCTTAGGGTAGCGCAATTCAATCTTCAAGCAGCTCTAAAATCAGCTGTCCAAAGTGGGTGAAACTTGTCATGATTTAAAATAAAGACATGAAAAAGTTCTATTATAAAGCAATTTTGCATTCAGAGAAATATTGGAAAATTTTTGCAGATGATTGTTCCCTTCAACTCAGTTTTAAACAATGAAAATACATATGTGTCCTGCTTCTTCTGAATGGAGACTCAGACAAATTGAATACTTGGACTCCAGGTTCCTTGCTGATCTCATGACTGGCCCTCATGACCTTTAATGTAACTTCCAGCTTCAAGAATCTAATATTCTGCCTCAACCTCTGGGCTTTACTTCCTCTCTCCGAAAAAGCAAATAATGATAACTACTCCAGTAGATTTCATTTAAAATAAATACAGATTAATAATTCGTACTGTGTCTTTCATAGAAGAACTGTGACCAATTAATAAGCCACAAATTCACATTAACTAATTAGTCTTCCAAACATTCATAGGCAGATAAGCCATAAGACAATGTTTAAACTTCAAGAAGTAACTAAGTAAGACTAGGGACCCTGACCAGGAGCAGACTCGTTGAATAGAAAATCTTTATATGAACATCACTTCTGACTCTTAAAATTTTCAGCCTTCTTCTGTCTTAGTGTTCAGGACAGAGAATGTAACCAGAAAAACCTAGCAATGTACCTGAAGGATGTAAAGTAAAATTCATATTAATGTTTTCATGACATCTACAAAGAAACATTTTATAATATTTTATAGGCTCTTGCTACTCAATCTCATTCTAAACATGATTATTCAAGATTTTAGATCAATATATATTTTAGAATATATGTATGTGTTACTGTGTGTGTCGCAGCATAGCAGATATACCAGTTATCTCCAAGCATATATTCCTTCTTAAACACATATGCAGGAACACATTTATTGAAGTTTTATTGATTCAAACTCATTCATGAAACATCTATAGATTTGTGATCAGACTATACAAGGTGACAGTAATAGATTAAGATCAGTTAAATTGATAAAAAGCCTTAATTTATGACTCAATAATATTTATGGACAAGTGGTTTTTCACTTAAAAAATAAATCTTTGTTAAAAATAAAGAACTTATTTATGATGTCTGGAAGAGAAAGTTGAAATTTTGATCTGTTTCAAATATAAAATAGGCAATCAGAAATCCAGATGTTTTTATTTTTAGTAGTACCTTATGTAAATTGCCTTAGAAGTAAAACAATATAAATGTAGAACATAAATGATACGCACAAAAAAATTGCTTCAAAGAAGGATGTTATTGAAAGTTTTCCTATAAGGCATTTGCTGCTCTTTAAAATCAATGGACTAATTAAAAATGGGAAAAATCTGATAACATAAGGAAATAAAAAGACTGGATATGGAAAATATTAGCTTTGAATAGTCTTAGAACCAGTAAAAAAAAATCTCAAAAATGAAAACGAGAAGGAATATATTTCAATATATTCTCTCGGATCTCAACAACAAAAAAAATACTGAATTGCATTTAGAAAGAACACATCAAATCAAATTTCTATCTTTGCTTTATTGTTTTGAGAACTGTGTGTCTTCGCCTCAGTCTTGGCTCTTGAAAACACTGGATAAACAGAATTTGTGTACTTGAACATGGTAATATCATTCTCAATTCATTGGCCACAAGGCTGTGTTACAGAGACCACTGTTTTATAACAAAAGTCTTCAAGTACTTGCGGTAATTAAAGAGAAAGGGGGCTGGAGTTTTATCTGATGAAGTATTAGCAACAGAAAGAGAGGGCCTTTAGATAACACATTTGCTCCTTTCTGTCTCTAGTCACCCACATGTACATATATACGCCTGCTCTACTCACTATTTGGAGATTCTCAAGCATCAGAATTCACCCTGGCTGTGTATCAGATGGGCCGGAAGGAGCAGTGAGGGGTCATTTATTCAGTCAGTCAGTTAACAAGGATTTATCAAGTACCACAGGGTACACAGCTTGGTGCTAAGCAGGAGCCTATCTCCCTGCCTTGAGGCAGGGCTTGCACATTCACCATAACAAGCACATAAGGTTCAATTGGCACCGTCTCCTGATTTTACTTATTCAATAGCTTGTTAGTGTCTAATGGACTAAACAAACATCTAACACCATCTAATTCATCTCTGTATGTAGTATGTATATGTGTATCTATATGTGTGTGTATATATAGATAGATATGTAAAACTTGGCATCTCTCCCAGGAGAGATGCCAAGATATATTCACAGCTTTATATACACATGTAACTCATGTACTTCTGTGCATATGGCAGTCAGGGGAATATATCTAATCAGTAGAACATGTTTTATTCCAGATGTTTTTTTATAATATTTTCTCACTATCACTAATAAAAAATCCCCATAGTTGTTCTACTTGGACAGTTTGATTGGTCTTTAATCCCAAATCTCATTGAAAGAAGGAACACAAAGCATTTTATGTTCTCTAGAATGTGGCAAAAATGTTGGCATATCAGCCACTCGTGAGGCGTGTAGACAGAAAGTCCATCTTAACGCAAAGGAAACTATAAACCAATCCAAGATGCTTTATTTTTGATTACTTGCACTCCTATCTTCTAGATTTACCTTCCAATATTCACCTCTGCCTTGCTACATCTTCTCTTTTCTCCCACATAAAGGCTGAAAATCCCCTTGTCCTCTTCAACTTCATTGCTCACAGACTAAATTCTGGTCTTTCTCTTAATTCTTTTTCACTGTGTCCTTCCACTGGGTCTTAGAATCATTGACATCATCTACGATTGTACACGTGTGTCTCTCTTTTACATGTGATCCCCAAATTCTGCTTTCTTGTGCAAATGTCTTTAAAAGTCACAATTTCTACTGCAACCTCACTTCCAAATAAAGATTTCCCGTAATTGGATTTCTATCTCTCTATCCTTAAATCTCTATTCTTAATTACTTCCCTACTTTTATACTTTCGCCCAAGCAAGTTTTTAAATAACTATGAAAATTAACTGTCTTTTTGACAAGCTCCTGGTTTAAAATTTTTCTCTGACCCCTTGGTTCTACTTTAAAGCCATATGACTTGTGTAGTCATACTTCTCCTCTCTCCAGACTTTAACTTTCTAAAAACATATCCATTCTCTACATAAAGGTGCGTGTAGTATATATATGTGTATCTATATGTATGTATATAGCTACACAAAGGTGCAGAGAATGGATATGTTTTCTTCAAGGTTGAAGTCTGGAGAGCAGGAGAAGCAGTCTAAACATATCCGTTCTCTCCACCATGTACAGAGACCATTGTTCCTCCCATTCTTTTTTTTTCTCATTCTTTACTTTTTAATTTTTTAATTTAATTTTTTGGTTTTTTGGAGTTTTTTTTCTTTTTTTATTATACTTTAAGTTCAGGGTACATGTGCAGAACATGCAGGTTTGTTACATAGGTATACACATGCCATGGTGGTTTGCTACATCCATCACCCCATCATCTATATTAGGTATTTCTCCTAACGCTATTCCTCCCATTCTTATTCCCAGTGCAGACAACTTTGCTAGCCCAGGGAAAAGGAATAAGTGCTCTCTCTTGCCTTAAATCTTCATCCAACAATTACCATTCTCCAGTGGCATTTACTTTGTTTTAAAGATTTTTTTTAATCATAAAGCAGAAATAAAAGTTGAATGCTAATTTCATGAAGTTAACATAGTGGAGAAGGAAGAGTATGTCATGTTTGTATGCCTCTATAAACATCTTAAAGACAGAAACTGTGCTGTATGATGATGTTGTCTTATTACCTAGTTTGAAATAAATATTATCATGCTCAACAAATATTAAGTTATCATGCTGATAACTGAGTGCTGTGGTGAAAGAAAGTTGCTATTTGAAGACTACCACAAAATAATAATCTTTACAAAGAAAGCAATATTTTTTTCTGATTCACTTTAAATAAACTTTGCTATTCTGATGTAATTCATACTGACTAAGCAAGAACAGAGCTGAAAACTATTGCTAATGGGAGCCAGCTGGGAAACATTTAATTAAATAACCTGTGAGACAACAGGAACTACTCCAAGCTTTAGAGGTAGGGGATACTCGTTTGAATTCTGCCTCTAATACTTAACTACTTTTGTAATCCTGGTTATACACGTTACTTCATCTTTGTCCCTCGAATCTCCAGTTCCTCATATTAAAAAGGGACATAATAACTGAACACTAAATGTTAATGTATTTAAAGCATCCAGCCAAGGGCTTAACCCAGAAGAGGCACCAAATAGATGGGGGGGGAGGTGGTTCATAAAGAAAAACAATAACAATTGCAAACTTAAAATAAATGACTTTTTTTCTTTCCTTGAGAGTTTGAGGGAGAGAAATTGGACCTAATGTTTTCAACAAGAAAAAGAAGAAGTAGGAAAACATTTGTCTAAAATTGGGGCAACACTGCTGCTACTTCCATGCTGCTCTTCCCATTCTTCCTCCTTAGGAAAAGTATCACTGGCCTCATGGAGAAATGTGAAGCAAAAGAACTGAAACAGCAGCATAAACCTCTTTAGCTAATTGACGGTGTTAGGCTGAAAATTAAGACCTTCTTTTAATTAGTTTCAGCTACCTAAGTGGGATGATGGTATATGGCAGAGACCAAGACAAGTCAGCGCTAAAGCTGAGAGAAGAGAGACTGGGCCTTTAACCCCTAGTGTACCCCAAATACAGGGATATCAAAGTCCAGGGAATATTTTAGCTCCAAGTTGGGATGAGATTGTTTAGTTTAAAAAAAAAAATTATCAAGGATGGCCCAGGAGAGGAGAATGAAGATTTGCCAATAATGAAAAAGATAATTATTATGGTGAAAGACTCCAAACTTATCTAAGGGTTTATTTTAAAAGTTGTCTTTTAAAGTTTCATTATTCAATGTTTTTTCCTACTCGATACTATTAAAATCTTACTATTTTGAAAGATGTATATTTAGATGACAAATTTTAATGCAGTACTCTTCATTAGAAAGTTAGTGAAGATACTGTAAAAACACTCAATGTTTAGAAAAAAATTGCATTACTGTATCTGATTCACTGTCTTCCCTTCTGAAGAGGAAGCTCAGAAAGTTTGCAGAATTAAATTGATAAAGGGAAAGCCAATGTAACAATCCTGACTGGTATCTGGAAGCAAAAAAGGAATATTTGTTAAAATGTTTGATAATGGGCTGGGTACAGTGGCTCATGCCTGTAATCCCAGCACTTTGGGAGGCCCCAGTGGCTAGATCACCTGAGTTCAGGAGTTTGAGACCAGCCTGGCAAACATGGTGAAACCCTATCTCTACTAAAAATACAAAAATATAGCCAGGCGTAATGGCACCTGCCTGTAGTCCCAGCTACTCGAGAGGCTGAGGCAAAAGAATTGCTTGAACCTGGGAGGCAGAAGTTGCAGTGTTATCCGTTACACTCCAACCTAGGTGACAGCGAGACTCAAAAAAAAATTGATACATGAAGTTCATCCACTGAACATAAATATCTAACATCTGGAAGCTTCCCTTCTTAGTCTTATGTTACTATTATAATCAGCCTTGTTTACTATAGAATAGGGTTTTTTTTTCAAGATTATGTAGTATTTAGTTTAATTGATATTCTGTTACTATATTTTAATATCTGTAAACCTGGATATGCATAGATTTGGCATAGGTTTTGTACTTGTCTTACAACGCCAAATTGCACCTTTGCAGTCTAGTGGTTTGTTTGTTTTACTTTTTGTCATAGAACATTTCAAACAAACACAAAACAGAGAGAACAGTAAAATGAACTTCCACATACCCATTACTGAGCCTCTGAAATTTTGGTTAATCTTCTTTCATCTATATTCCCACCTATCCCCAAATTTTCATCCTTCAGATTATTTTGAAACAAATTACAGAGATCATATCCTTTCCTCTGTGAATACTTCAGTACCAGTATCTCAAAAGATAAGGAATCATTTAAACATAACTACAATACTTATAACACATCCACAAAATAAAAATTTAACAGTTTCTTCTTATTCCTTGTTATTACCCCTGCCATGGTTGGTATCTATTGTTGCATATAGGAGATGTTTAATCTATGTCTGTACCCCTGTTTTGGTAAATAAAACAATCCTTTCCTCTGCAATTTGCCTAGCTTGTCAATGTTTAGGGGAAAAGTTAAAAAAATAACCACCTCTTCTATTCATCTGAACCTATGGCAGGGGAACCAATAACTGTTAAAGATAGTCTGCCCTCCTACCTCATCCGGCCAGACTGCAAGAGCATGTAGCTGGCTGGATGTCCTTAAATGTACTCCCAGTTTGGTGTTTGGGCTCCCCAGATAAACTCAGATTTTTAAAAATTAACTCTAGAGCAGTAAATACAGACTTTGTAGGGGGAAAAAGTGTTCAGTAAATGTCATGGACTGAGTGATAATTCAGTGAGGCTGTTTAATATACCACTAAAAAATATGAGCTCTCCCATTTACTACCTGCATGATCTTGGATGCACTGTGCTAGTAATGTTTAGAAACTGCGTTTTGGGGTGCAGAGGATCTTCATTTGTAGCATTTGCTTATTTCCACGGTGTAAATGCTGCCACTACAGCCAATGCAAGTTACCACCATGAAGTCACTAAAATAGAAGCTGAGTAGAGATCATCATAACTGGTGTTCTTAAGCCAATACTAGACAGCTCTAGTTACCAATGGACCTTGGACAAGTCATACAAATCCTCTAACCCCAAAATTTATAAATTATAAAGTAGAAAAAATAATAATATTTGCCTCATTCTATAATTAAAAGAATTAAATAAAATATTACCTGCAAAGTTGTTGTCACAGTGTCTGGAATGTATAACGCTTATTATACATTCAAACAATGTTAGCTTTTTCTGTTATTAAGCAGGATAAAGGTAAAATGTCACCAAAGGTTGCCTTTTCAAAATTTATTCTTTTGAAAGAACTTTTGACCATCCCTATCTGTGATATTTCTAAACATTAAGGCAAAAAAGTAACAGCACCATGGAATTACCCAGAGAAAGAATATGACTATATTCAACATATTGGCATTAAAAATGAATTCAGGCACAACAGCTCATGGTTAAAGGGGATTTAAATCTCAGGCAAAGCCACATTTCACTCTGATCTCTATGTCATCAGCAATATTGCCTTTGACGCACTACAATTCCTTTCTCTTCTTTGCTCTCAGCCATAGCCTGAATGTAGCAGCACAGGTGGTACAACTGAGGAGGCACAAAATCTGCTTCATTTTGAAAGATAAAATCCTGCAGATGATCATTAGGACCAAAAAGTAGGATTCAATGGTTCAAAATGTATACAGAGTGAACGTTTTAAGGATACAGAATTGACTCTGTTGTTAACCTGTGAGGCAGTAAAATTTGCATTTGTCAATTTTCTTTTAAAGCACTTTCTCTAAAGGTGACAATGTTAAATCCCTACTGTTTACAAGAGTGGTTTATTCAGTCCAGTGGTTTATTCGCACCCGGCTCCTAATAGTGGCCTTCAAGACCTCCCATTCCTCTGCTCTAACCCCGAGTCTTTCTCTGCTTCATGCCTCATATATAATCCCCCTTCTCAGAAGCTCAGGGAATAATTTCAGATATTACTCAAGCAGTGAGAGGAGCCCCATTCAAAACCCACATATCCAACATGGCAGGAAGGAGAACGAAATCACACATTTAGTTTTGCTATGCAGCCTGCTTTTATTAGCTGTACTGCAAAGTAGAGTCTAAAACCAATGCAATTTTACGTGCTGAGCTCAATGTCAGTAGCTTACTTGATACATATAGGCTAGAAGGAGTGATGCCAACACCTTACCTATGA